>VZUI01091134.1:0-14941 GCA_013401135.1 Cettia cetti
TCCATCTCCATCATCTCCATCATCTCCATCATCTCCATCTCCTCATCCATCCCTGCATCCTTCCATGGTTGGTAGATCCATGACCTCTCCTGTCCAGTTGTCCATCTGTCCATCCTGTCCCACCATCTCCATCTCCATCATCTCCTCATCCATCCCTTCATAGTTGGTAGATCCATGAAATGTCCTGTCAAGTTGTCCATCTGTCCATCTGTCCATCCTGTCCCACCATCTCCATCTCCATCATCTCCTCATCCATCCCTCCATGGTTGGTAGATCCATGAAATGTCCTGTCCAGGTGTCCATCTCTCCAACATTCTGTCCAGTTGTCCATCTGTCCGTCCCGTCCCACCATCTCCATCCATCCATCCATCCATGGTTGGAAGATCCATGACCTCTCGTGTCCAGTTGTCCATCCCTCCAACATCCTGTCCACTTGTCCATCTGTCCATCCTGTCCCACCACCTCCACCCCTCTCCTGACCCCACCTCCTCCCCTCCCAGACCTCCTGGAGAAGTCCCGCGTCATCTTCCAGCTGAAGGCCGAGCGGAACTACCACATCTTCTACCAGATCCTCTCCAACAAGAAGCCGGAGCTTCTGGGTGAGCGTGGCCACCACCGTGACCTTTGACCTCCTCCTCCACCCAAAAATTTTGGGGTGGTTTGGGGACATCTCAGTGGTGTCTCCATCCCGCACCAGAGATGTTGTTGGTGACCTCCAACCCCTACGACTACGGTTACGTGTCCCAAGGAGAAGTGACCGTGGCCTCCATCGATGACGCCGAGGAGCTGATGGCCACCGACGTGAGAGGGGAAGGGTGGACGGAGGGGTGGGAGCGTGGATGGATGGAGGGATGGATGGAGAAGTCCATGGTTGGATGTACAAAGTTCTGGAATGGTTGGATGGAGAATCCATGGATGGATGGATGAAGTCCATGGATGGATGGATGAAGTTCTGGAATGGTTGGATGGAGAATCCATGGATGGATGGATGAAGTTCTGGAATGGATGGTTGGAGAATCCATGGATGGATGGACAAAGTTCTGGAACAGAGGGATGGATGGAGAATCCATGGATGGATGGATGGATGGATGGAGATGTCCATGGATGGATGGATGAAGTTCTGGAATGGATGGAGAAGTCCATGGATGCATGTACAAAGTTCTGGAATGGTTGGATGGATGGATGAGTCCATGGATGGATGGATGGAGAAGTCCATGGATGGATGGATGAAGTTCTGGAATGGTTGGATGGAGAAGTCCATGGATGGATGGATGATGGATGGATGAGTCCATGGATGGATGGAGAAGTCCATGGATAGATGGATGAATCCATGGATGGATGGATGAGTCCATGGTTGGATGGATGAAGTTCTGGAATGGATGGTTGGAGAATCCATGGATGGATGGATGGATGGATGGATGAGTCCATCGATGGATGGATGAAGTTCTGGAATGGATGGATGGAGAAGTCCATGGATGGATGGATGGAGAAGTCCATCATTGGATGGACAAAGTTCTGGAACAGATGGATGAATGGATGAGTCCATGGATGGATGGATGGATGGACGGATGGAAGGATCACAAGTGGTGGCCACAAAAGGTGGTGACCACCACACAGTGAACACCACCAATGGTGACCACCACAGGTGTTGACCATCACACATAGCGACCACTACAGGTGGTGCCCACCCCAGATAGTGACCACCACAGACGGTGACCACCACAAATGATGACCATCACAGGTGTTGACCATCACAGGTGGTGACCACCACAGGTGCTGACCACCACAAGTGGTGACCATCACAGGTGTTGACCATCACAGATGGTGTCCATCACAGGTGGTGACCATCACACATAGTGACCATCACAGGTGGTGACCATCACAGGTGTTGACCATCACACATAGTGACCATCACAGATGGTGACCACCATAAGTGATGACCACCACAGGTGCTGACCACCATAAGTGATGACCATCACAGGTGGTGACCACCACAGATGGTGTCCACCACAGGTATTGACCACCACAAGTGGTGACCACTACAAGTGATGACCACCACAGGTGTTGACCATCACAGGTGGCAACCACCACAGGTGGTGACCATCACAGACAGTGACCATCACAGGTGCTGACCACCACAAGTGATGACCACCACAGGTGGCGACCACCACAAATGATGACCACCACAGGTGTTGACCAGCACAGGTGATGACCACCACTAATGGTGACCACCACAGGTGTTGACCACCACAAGTGGTGACCACCACAGGTGATGACCATCACAGGTGATGACTGTCAGAGGTGTTGACCATCACAGATGGTGACCACCACAGGTGCTGACCACCACAAGTGGTGACCATCACAGATGGTGTCCATCACAGGTTCTGACCATCACAGATGGTGACCACCACAGGTGATGACCACCACAGACAGTGGCCACCACAGATGGTGACTACCACAGGTGTTGACCAACACAAGTGTTGACCACCACAAGTGGTGACCACCAGAGATGGTGACCACCACAGGTGTTGACCACCACAGTTGATGACCATCACAGGTGGCAACCACCATTGATGGTGTCCACCACAAATGATGACCACCACAAGTGGTGACCACCACAAGTGACGACCACCACAGGTGCTGACCAGCAGAAGCCACGCCCTCACCTGTCCCCTCCCCACCCCCAGAGCGCCTTCGACGTCCTGGGCTTCACCAGCGAGGAGAAGTCCGGCGTCTACAAGCTGACGGGCGCCATCATGCACTTCGGCAACATGAAGTTCAAACAGAAACAACGCGAGGAGCAGGCGGAACCTGACGGCACCGAAGGTGACCTGAGACACCTCCAGGTGGTCCCACCACCACCTGAGAGGTCCCACCACCACCTGAGGTCCCACCTGACCGCTCCTCTTCTCCTCAGATGCCGACAAATCCGCCTACCTGATGGGGCTGAACTCCGCCGACCTCCTCAAGGGTTTGTGTCACCCTCGGGTCAAGGTGGGCAACGAGTTCGTCACCAAAGGTCAGAGCGTCCAGCAGGTCTACTACTCCATCGGCGCCTTGGCCAAGGCGGTCTACGAGAAGATGTTCAACTGGATGGTGGTGAGGATCAACAACTCCTTGGACACCAAGCAGCCCCGGCAGTATTTCATCGGCGTCTTGGACATCGCCGGCTTCGAGATCTTCGATGTGAGGTTCTGGGTGGGCTCCGGGTTGGGTTGGGTGGTGGAGGCATCTCCTGTGGGTTTGTGGTGGTCTCCAGGATGGGTTGGGTGGTGGTGGCATCTCCAGCAGCTTTGTGGAGGCATCTCCTGAGGCTTCGTGGAGGTCTCCAGGCTGGGTTGGGTGGTGGAGGCATCTCCTGCGTGGTGGTCTCCAGGTTGGGTGGTGGTGGCATCTCCTGCACCTTCGTGGAGGCATCTCCTGAGGCTTCCTGGTGGTCTCCAGGCTGGGTTGGGTGGTGGAGACATCTCCTAAGGCTTCGTGATGGTCTCCAGGCTGACCCCATGACCTCCACTGATCCATGATCTCACTGACCCCATGACCTCCACTGACCCCATGACCTCCGTTGACCCCATGACCTCCACTGACCCCACGACCTCCGTTGACCCCATGACCTCCACTGCCCCCATGACCTCCACTGACCCCATGACCTCCATTGACCACATTTGGTGTTGAGTTGACCCCATGACCTCCATTATCTTCATGACCTCCACTGACCCATGACCTCCATTGACCCCATGACCTCCACTGACCCCATGACCTCCATTGACCCCATGACCTCCACTGACCCCATGACCTCCATTGCCCCATGACCTCCATTGCCCCCATGACCTCCATTGCCCCATGACCTCATTGACCCCATGACCTCCATGCACCACATTTGGTGTTGAGTTGACCCCATGACCTCCATTATCTTCATAACCTCCACTGACCCATGACCTCCATTGACCCCACAACCTCCACTGACCCCATGACCTCCATTGACCCCATGACCTCCATTGCCCCCATGACCTCCATTGACCCCATGACCTCCACTGAACCCATGACCTCCACTGACCCCATGACCTCCACTGACCCCATGACCTCCACTGACCCCACGACCTCCCCAGTTCAACAGCTTCGAGCAGCTGTGCATCAACTTCACCAACGAGAAGCTGCAGCAGTTCTTCAACCACCACATGTTCGTGCTGGAGCAGGAGGAGTACAAGAAGGAGGGCATCGAGTGGGAGTTCATCGACTTCGGCATGGACCTGCAGGCCTGCATCGACCTCATCGAGAAGGTGCCACCACCCCGGGGACCTCCTGGGGGGTCAGGGAGGAGGGTGTGTCCACCTGGAGATCTTCAGGTGTTCACTAAGGAGGTTCCGTCCACCTGGAGATCTTCAGGTTCTCCAGGTGTTCACCAAGGAGGTTCTGTCCATCTGAAGCTCCTCAGGTTCTCCAGATGTTCAGGGAGGAGGTTCTGTCCATCTGGAGCTCCTCAGGTTCTCCAGGTGTTCACCAAGGAGGGTGTGTCCACCTGGAGGTCCTCAGATGTTCACTAAGGAGGTTCCATCCATCTGGAGCTCCTCAGGTTCTCCAGATGTTCAGGGAGGAGGTTCTGTCCATCTGGAGCTCCTCAGGTCTTCAGGGAGGAGGGTCTGTCCACCTGGAGATCTTCAGGTGTTCAGGGAGGAGGGTCCGTCCACCTGGAGCTCCTCAGGTTCTCCAGGTGTTCAAGGTGTTGAGCACCTGAGGAGCTCCAAGGGTTCAGGGAGAAGGTTTTGTCCATCTGGAGCTCCTCAGGTTCTCCCAGGGTTCACCAAGGAGGGTCTGTCCACCTGGAGCTCCTCAGGTTCTCCAGGTGTTCAGGTTGGAGCTTCCACCCACCTGGATCTCCTCAGGTGCTCCAGGTGTTCAGGGAGGAGGTTCCGTCCATCTGGAGCTCCTCATGTGTTCACCAAGGAGGTTCTGTCCACCTGGAGGTCCTCAGGTGCTCCAGGTGTTGAAGGTGGTGAGCATCTGAGGTTCTCCAGGTGTTCAGGTTGGACCTTCCATCCATCTGGAGTTCCTCAGGTTTTCCAGGTGTTCAGGGAGGAGGGTCTGTCCACCTGGAGCTCCTCAGGTTCTCCAGGTGTTCACTGAGGACCTTCCACCCACCTGGATCTCCTCAAGTTCTCCAGGGGTTCAAGGTGGTGAGCACCTGAGGATCTCCAGGGGTTCAGGTTAGAGGTTCCATCCACCTGAAGTTCCTCAGGTTCTCCAGATGTTCATGTTGGACCTTCCACCCACCTGGAGCTCCTCAGGTTCTCCACAAGCACCTTTTGGGGGTCCACCAAGGACCTTCCGCCCACCTGGATCTCCTGAGGTTCTCCAGGTGTTCAGTTTGGATCTTCCACCCACCTGGATCTCCTCGGGTGCTCTTCCGAGTTGTCCACCCTCCTCTCCTCCCCACCGCAGCCCATGGGCATCATGTCCATCCTGGAGGAGGAATGCATGTTCCCCAAAGCCTCCGACATGACCTTCAAGTCCAAACTCTACGACAACCACCTGGAGCTCCTCAGGTTCTCCAGGTGTTGAGCTTGGAGCTTCCACCCACCTGGAGGTCCTCAGGTTCTCCAGGGGTTCAAGGTGGTGAGCACCTGAGGATCTCCAGGGGTTCAGGTTAGAGGTTCCATCCACCTGAAGTTCCTCAGGTTCTCCAGATGTTCAGGTTGGACCTTCCACCCACCTGGAGCTCCTCAGGTTCTCCACAAGCACCTTTTGGGGGTCCACCAAGGACCTTCCACCCACCTGGATCTCCTCGGGTGCTCTTCCGAGTTGTCCACCCTCCTCTCCTCCCCACCACAGCCCATGGGCATCATGTCCATCCTGGAGGAGGAATGCATGTTCCCCAAAGCCTCCGACATGACCTTCAAGTCCAAACTCTACGACAACCACCTGGGCAAGTCCTCCAACTTCGGCAAACCGCGCAACGTCAAGGGCAAGGCCGAGGCGCACTTCTCGCTCACCCACTACGCCGGCACCGTGGACTACAACATCTTGGGCTGGTTGGAGAAGAACAAGGACCCCCTCAACGAGACCGTGGTGGGACTCTACCAGAAGTCCTCCCTCAAGCTCTTGGCTCATCTCTTCTCCTCTTACGCCGGCGCCGATTCTGGTGGGTGGCGGTTGAGGTGTGGAGAAGATGGCGGCCGGTTTTTGGGGTGGTTGTCCACCTGGTCTCACCTGGTGGTCACACCTGGTCTTCTCCATGTCCAGGTGGTGATGGTGGCAAGGGGAAAGGTGCAAAGAAGAAAGGTTCTTCGTTCCAGACGGTCTCGGCGTTGCATCGGGTGAGGGGTCTTCTGCTGGATCTTCTGGAGGTCCCACCACCACCTGTGTTCACCTTGGTTTGTCACCTTTAGGAGAACCTCAACAAGCTGATGGCCAACCTCAAAACCACCCACCCGCACTTCGTGCGCTGCCTGGTGCCCAACGAGCGCAAGGAGCCAGGTGACCTCACCTGGGTCTTCTCCTCACCTGCACCTTCTCCTCCTCCTCACCTGCACCTTCTCATCCCCCTCACCTGGATCTTCTCCTCCTCCTCACCTGAATCTTCTCCTCACCTGGTTCTTCTCCTCCTCCTCACTTGAATCTTCTCCTCCTCACCTGAATTTTCTCCTCCTCCTCACCTGGATCTTCTCCTCCTCACCTGCACCTTCTCATCCTCCTCACCTGGATCTTCTCTTCCTCCTCACCTGAATCTTCTTCCCCTCACCTGCACCTTCTCCTCCTCCTCACCTGCACCTTCTCCTCCTCACCTGGATGTCCTCCTCCAGGTGTGATGGACAACGCCCTGGTCATGCACCAGCTCCGCTGCAACGGCGTCCTGGAGGGGATCCGCATCTGCCGCAAGGGCTTCCCCAACCGCATCCTCTACGGGGACTTCCGGCAGCGGTGGGGACACACCTGGGGGGGGTTTGGGGACCAGGAGAGGACAACCTGGTGGTCCTCACCTCCTTGGTGGCCACCAGGTACCGCATCCTGAACCCGGCGGCCATCCCCGAGGGGCAGTTCATCGACAGCCGCAAGGGCGCCGAGAAGCTCCTGGGCTCCATCGACATCGACCACAACCAGTACAAGTTTGGGCACACCAAGGTGAGGTCCACCTGTGGTGGGCAGCGTCCTTCAGGTGTGCGTTTGTCCATCCCTGTGTCCATCTGTCCATCCCTGTGTCCATCTGTCCATCCCTGTGTCCATCTGTCCATCCCCATGTCCATCTGTCCATCTCCATGTCCATGTGGTCCCACCATCCAAGGTTGAGCATGGACCTCATGGTCTCCATGGTCACCGTGTCCATCTGTCCATCCCCGTGTCCATCCCATCCCACCAGGTGAGACCTCACTGTCCCACCATCCAAGGTTGAGCATGGACCTCATGGTCTCCATGGTCACTGTGTCCATCTGTCCATCCCCATGTCCATCTGTCCATCTCCATGTCCATGTGGTCCCACCATCCAAGGTTGAGCATGGACCTCATGGTCTCCATGGTCACCGTGTCCATCTGTCCATCCCCGTGTCCATTTGATCCCACCTGGTGAGATCTCGTGCTCCCACCATCCAAGGTTGAGCATGAACCATGTGGTCTCCATGGTCACTGTGTCCATCTGTCCATCCCTGTGTCCATCTGATCCCACCTGGTGAGATCTCGTGGTCCCACCATCCAAGGTGAGCATGAACCTAGTGGTCTCCATGGTCACCGTGTCCTTCTGCCCATCCCTGTGTCCTTCTGTCCATCCCTGTGTCCATCTGTCCATCTGTCCTTCCTCGTGTCCATCTGTCCATCCCCATGTCCATCTGATCCCACCAGGTGAGACCTCACTGTCCCACCATCCAAGGTGAACATGGACCTCATGGTCCCCATGGTCACCGTGTCCATCTGTCCATCCCTGTGTCCATGTGGACCCACCATCCAAGGTTGAGCATGGACCTCGTGGTCTCCATGGTCACTGTCCATCTGTCCATCCCTGTGTCCATCTGGTCCCACCTGGTGAGATCTCGTGGTCCCACCATCCAAGGTTGAGCATGGACCTCATGGTTCCCATGGTCACCGTGTCCATCTGTCCATCTCTGTGTCCATGTGCTCCCACCATCCAAGGTTGAGCATGGACCTCGTGGTCCCCATGGTCACCATGTCCATCTGTCCATCCCCATGTCCATGTGGTCCCACCATCCAAGGTTGAACATGGACCTCCTGGTCTCCATGCCCACCATGTCCATCTGTCCATCCCCGTGTCCATCCCATCCCACCAGGTGACACCTCCTGCTCCCACCACCCCAGGTGACACATCCCTGACCTGTCCCACCACCTTCCTCCCCAGGTGTTCTTCAAGGCGGGTCTCCTGGGGCAGCTGGAGGAGATGCGCGACGAGCGCCTGTCCCGCATCATCACGCGCATCCAGGCGCGCGCCCGCGGGCAGCTGATGCGCCTCGAGTTCAAGAAGATCGTGGAGCGCCGGTGAGATGTGGGGTGGGAGGTCTTCTTCTCGCCTGGGCGTGCTGTTGGGGATGTGGTGGTGGCATCTTCTTCTTCTGGGATGTGGTGGTGGCACCTTCATCCTTCTGGGACGTGGTGGTGGCACCTCCTCTTGGGGCGTGGTGGTGGCACCTTCATCCTCCTGGGATGTGGTGGTGACACCTTCATCATCCTCTTCCTGGGACATGGTGTTGTCACCTCCTCCTGGGACATCCTGGTGGCACCTCCTCCTGGGACATCCTGGTGGCACCTTCATCCTCCTCTTGGGACATGGTGGTGGCACCTTCTGGGACCTGGTGGTGGCACCTTCAACCTCCCCTTGGGACCTGGTGGTGGCACCTTCTGGGATGTGGTGGTGGCACCTTCTGGGACCTGGTGGTGGCACCTTCTGGGACCTGGTGGTGGCACCTTGCTGGGATGTGATGGCGTCACCTCCACCTGGCACACGGTGGTGACACCTTCTTCCTCCTCCTCCTCCTCGCAGGGACGCGCTGCTGGTGATCCAGTGGAACCTCCGGGCCTTCATGGGAGTGAAGAACTGGCCATGGATGAAGCTCTACTTCAAGATCAAGCCCTTGCTGAAGAGCGCCGAGACCGAGAAGGAGATGCAGGTGGGACGAGCGGGTGGGACCACCGGTGGTCTAGGTGGAGGTGTCAGGTGAAGCTCTTTGACCTTCTGGTGGTGTCCCCTGGAGCAGAACATGAAGGAGGAGTACGGGCGGCTGAAGGACGCCCTGGAGAAGTCGGAATCGCGGCGGAAGGAGCTGGAGGAGAAGATGGTCTCCATGCTGCAGGAGAAGAACGACCTCCAGCTCCAAGTGCAGGCCGTGAGTCCCATCACCCCGAAACCTCATCATGGAGGTCACCACGGTCCCCACCACCCCTCGAGGACAACCCCAGCTCGGTTTGGTGTCCCCCAACAGGAGCAGGACAACCTGAACGACGCTGAGGAGCGCTGTGACCAACTGATCAAGAACAAGATCCAGCTGGAGGCCAAGGTGAAGGAGATGACAGAGAGGCTGGAGGACGAGGAGGAGATGAACGCCGAGCTGACGGCCAAGAAGAGGAAGCTGGAGGACGAGTGCTCGGAGCTCAAGAAGGACATCGATGACCTGGAGCTGACCTTGGCCAAGGTGGAGAAGGAGAAACACGCCACCGAGAACAAGGTGAGGGTGGGGAGAGGCTTCGGCCTCCAGGTGAGTCTGCTCGGCCTGGTTGGGTGGAGTTGAGGAGACTCAAGGTGGGTAGGGTTGAGAAGACCAAGGCTGGTTGGGTTGGGTTGGTGAGACCAAGGTTGGTTGGGTTGGGTTGGGTTAGGTTGGGTTGAGTTGAGTTGGGAAGACCAAGGCTGGTTGGGTTGGGTTGAGAAGACCAAGGCTGGTTCGGTTGGGTTGGGTTGGTTTGAGAAGACCAAGATTGGTTGGGTTGAGTTGGGTTGGGTTGAGAAGACCAAGATTGGTTGGGTTGAGTTGGGTTGGATTGAAAAGACCAAGATTGGTTGGGTTGAGTTGGTTTGAGAAGACCAAGGCTGGTTGGGTTGGATTGGGTTGAGAAGACCAAGGTTGGCTGGGTTGGGTTGACAAGACCAAGGTTGGCTGGGTTGGGTTGGTGGAACCTAAACCGGTTGAGTTGGGTTGAGGACACCCAAGGCTGGTTCAGAAGCTCCAACATCAGTTGGGTTGACCTCATCGAGAAGACCCAAACCCCTTTGAGTTCTGCTTTGAAACCTCATTGGCTGAGGTCAACATCAACCTCCCATGAGTCCAAGATGGAGGACTCTTCTCCCACAGGTGAAGAACCTGACCGAGGAGATGGCCGGGCTGGATGAGACCATCGCCAAGCTGACCAAGGAGAAGAAGGCTCTGCAGGAATCCCACCAGCAGACGCTGGACGACCTTCAAGCCGAGGAGGACAAAGTCAACACCTTGACCAAGGGCAAAGTCAAGCTGGAGCAACAAGTGGACGACGTGAGTGTCCTTGAGGAACCTCCAAGGTCCTCCTGAGGTCCTTCTGAAGAACTTGGTGGTCCAAAAACGAGCAGAACTTGAGGTTTCTCCTCGTTCCTGCGCAGCTCGAAGGCTCCCTGGAGCAGGAGAAGAAGATCCGCATGGACCTGGAACGCGCCAAGAGAAAAGTGGAAGGTGACCTGAAGTTGACCCAGGAGAACATCATGGATCTGGAGAACGACAAGCAGCAGCTGGAGGAGAAGCTGAAGAAGTGAGGCTGGGTCCTCCTGTCACCTGAAGGTCCAGGTGAAGGTCACAGGTGAGGTCTCACCTGCCTCGTCTTGGTCCACAGGAAGGAGTTCGAGATCCACCAGCAGAACAGCAGGATCGAGGACGAGCAGGCGCTGGCTCTGCAGCTCCAGAAGAAGCTGAAGGAGCTCCAGGTGGGACAGGAAGTTGGGTTGGACTGGAGAACCTCCAGGTGGTTGGATTGGGTCTCCAACTGGTTGGGTTGGGTTGAGTCTCCAAGAGGGTGGGTTGACTTGGAAGTTCTCCAGCTGGTTGGGTCTCCAACAGGTTGAGTTGGGTTGAGTCTCCAAGAGGTTGAAATGACCTGAATGGTCTCCAGCTGGTTGGGTTGAATCTCCAGTGGGTTGGGTTGGGTCTCCACCTGGTTTGGTTGACCTGAATGGTCTCCACCTGGTTGGGTTGACTCAAAGGACCTCCAGCTGGTTGGATTGGGTCTCCACCTGGTTGGGTTGGGTTGAGTCTTCAAGAGGTTGGCTTGACCTGAATGGTCACCACCTGGTTGGGTTGACTCAAATGACCTCCAGCTGGTTGGGTTGAGTCTCCACCTGGTTGGGTTGACTTAGATGGTCTCCACATGGTTGAGTTGGGTCTCCACCTGGTTGGCTTGACCTGAATGATCTCCAGCTGGTTGGGTTGAGTCTCCAACAGGTTGGGTTGGCTTGAATGGTCTCCAACTGATTGGGTTGGGTTGAGTCTTCAGCTGGTTGGGTTTGGTCTCCACCTGGTTGGGTTGACTTGGAAGTTCTCCAACTGGTTGGGTTTGGTCTCCAACTGGTTGGGTTGACTTGGAAGTTCTCCAACTGGTTGGGTTGGGTCTCCAACCAGTTGGGTTGACTCAAATGACCTCCAGCTGGTTGGGTTGAGTCTCCACCTGATTGGGTTGGGTTGAGTCTTCAAGAGGTTGGGTCGACCTGAATGATCTCCAGCTGGTTGGGTTGGGTCTCCAACTGGTTTGGTTGACTTGAATGGTCTCCAACTGATTGGGTTGAGTCTCCAACAGGTTGGGTTGGATCTCCAACTGGTTGGGTTGACTCAAATGACCTCCAGCTGGTTTTGTTGAGTCTCCACCTGGTTGGGTTGACTTAGATGGTCTCCACATGGTTGAGTTGGGTCTCCACCTGGTTGGCTTGACCTGAATGGTCTCCAACTGATTGGGTTGGGTTGAGTCTTTGGCTGGTTGGGTTTGATCTCCACCTGGTTTGGTTGACCCGAATGGTCCCTACCTGGTTGGGTTGGGTCTCCAACAGGTTGGGTTGACTTGAATTGTCTCCACCTGGTTGGGTTGATTTGGAAGTTCTCCAGCTGGTTGGCTTGAGTCTCCAGCTGGTTGGGTTGACTTGGATGGTCTCCACATGGTTGGGTTGGGTCTCCACCTGGTTGGGTCAAGCCCAGTTGAGTTGGATTCAACTCTCCCAAGCTTGACTTGGGTGGAGTAGAAGACTTAGACCTCACCGCCCTCCCACCTCAAGGCGCGAATCGAGGAGCTGGAGGAGGAGCTGGAGGCCGAACGGACGGGCCGGGCCAAGGTGGAGAAGCAACGCTCGGAGCTGGCGCGGGAGCTGGAGGAGCTCAGCGAACGCCTGGAAGAAGCCGGCGGCGCCACCTCGGCCCAGCTGGAGCTCAACAAGAAGCGCGAGGTGGAGTTCCAGAAGCTTCGGCGGGACCTGGAGGAGGCCACGCTGCAGCACGAGGCCACGGCGGCCGCGCTGAGGAAGAAGCACGCCGACAGCGTGGCCGAGCTGGGCGAGCAGCTGGACAACCTCCAGCGCGTCAAGCAGAAGCTGGAGAAGGAGAAGAGCGAGCTCAAGCTGGAGCTGGACGACCTCAGCGCCAACGTGGAGCAGCTGATCAAGTCCAAGGTCAGGAGGAGGTCGAGGTGGACAGCAGGGGATTATGGGATGGTCGGTGCGGGATGGGATCATCCAGTTCCACCAAACCACGGGCAGGGACAACTTCTGCTGGTTGGGTTGAGTTGGGTGGAAGAGTCTCCAAGAGGTTGAGTTGGGTTGGGTTGAAGAACTTTGGGCTGGTTGAGTTGGGTTGTGTCCACCTTGTTGGGTTGAGTTGGGTTGAAGAACCTTCAGCTGGTTGAGCTGAAGAGTCTCCACATGGTTGGAGAACCTTGAGCTGGTTGAGTTGGGTTGAGCTGAAGATTCTCCAAGAGGTTGAGTTGGGATGAGTTGGGTTGAGTTGGGTTGGAGAACCTTCAGCTGGTTGAGCTGAAGAGTCTTCCTGTGGTTGGGTTGACTTAAGTTGGGTTGAGCTGAAGAGTCTCCAAGAGGTTGGGTTGGGTTGAAGAACCTTCAGCTGGTTGAGTTGGGTTGAGTGTCCACCTTGTTGGGTTGAGTTGGGTTGAAGAACCTTCACCTGGTTGAGTTGGGTTGAGCTGAAGTGTCTCCAAGAGGTTGGGATGAGTTGGGTTGAAGAACCTTTGGCTGGTTGAGTTGGGTTGAGTTGAGTTGAAGAACCTTCAGGTGGTCGAGCTGAAGAGTCTTCCTGTGGTTGGGTTGATTTAAGTTGGGTTGAGCTGAAGAGTCTCCAAGAGGTTCAGTTGGGTTGAAGAACCTTCAGCTGGTGGAGCTGAGGAGTCTCCACATGGTTGGGTTGGCTTAAGTTGGGTTGAGCTGAAGAATCTCCAAGAGGTTGAGTTGGGTTGAGAGTCCGCTTTGTTGGGTTGAGTTGCGTTGGAGAACCTTCAGCTGGTTGAGTGTCCACCTTGTTGGGTTGTGTTGCATTGGAGAACCTTCAGCTGGTTGAGCTGAAGAGTCTTCACATGGTTGGGTTGGAGAACCTTGAGCTGGTTGAGTTGGGTTGAGCTGAAGAGTCTCCAAGAGGTTGGGTTGAGTTGGGTTGAGTTGGGTTGAAGATCTCACACTCCATGACCACACCCACCTGTGGGCGTGTCCGCTGAAGCCCCGCCCCCTTTAGGTGGCCATGGAGAAGATCTCACTCCATGACCTCCAGTCATGGGCGCGTCCTCCATGACCCCACCCATATATGGGCATGTCCTTTGTGGCCACGCCCCTCAGTGGGCGTCTCCGCTGAAGCCCCGCCCCCCCTTAGGTGGCCATGGAGAAGATCTCACTCCATGACCTCCAGTTTTGGGCGTGTCCTCCATGACCACACCCATATATGGGCATGTCCGCCATTGTCACTCCCATATATGGGCATGTCCTTTGTGGCCACGCCTCTCAGTGGGCGTGTCCTCTGAAGCCCCGCCCCCCTTAGGTGGCCATGGAGAAGATCTCACCTTCCATGGCCACACCCCTCTGTAGATGTGTCCTCCATGACCACACCCATATATGGACATGTCCGCCATTGTCACTCCCATATATGGGCATGTCCTTTGTGGCCACGCCCCTCAGTGGGCGTGTCCGCTGAAGCCCCGCCCCCTGCAGGCGGCCATGGAGAAGGCCTCGCGCTCCATGGAGGACCAGGCCGCCGAGACCTTGGCCAAGCTGGAGGAGACCCAACGGGTCCTCAACGAGGCCAACGCGCAACGGGCCCGGCTGCAGACCGAGAACGGTGAGATGGCCTCGTTATTAGCAATTAATAATTATTATTAGTCGTTGATAATCATTAGGAGTAGCCATAAGCATTGTATTTAAAATTATTATTATTAAAACTATTTTTAAAAATATTAAAAATGTTTAAAAGTATTATTTAAAATATTCAAATGAAAAATATTAAAATTAAAAATTGTTATTAAAATTATTATAAAAATATTATTAAAATGATTGTTAAGATTATTATTAAAATGATTGTTAAGATTATTATTAAAATTATTGTTAAGATTATTATTAAAAATATTAAAGTTGTTATTAAAATATTATTTAATTCATTATTATTAAAGTTATTTTTAAAACATTATCTTTAAAGATATTAATTTTAATTGTTATTTTAATAATTAAGTTAATATTTTAATAATAATTTAATATTTTAATATTTAATTAATTTTAAAGTACTTTTAAATTAATAATTAATAATATTTTTAGAATAATTTAATAATTTAATATTTAATCAATTTAAAAGTACTTTTAAATTAATAATTAAGTTATTATTTTATTAATAATTTAATAATTCAATATTTAATTAATTTGAAAGTATTTTAAAATTAATAATTAATTTAGTATTTTAAGAATAATTTAATAATGTAATATTTAATTAATTTTTTTTTTTTTAAAATTAAT
>VZUI01091145.1:0-28140 GCA_013401135.1 Cettia cetti
TTCCCTTCCCTTCCCTTCCCTTCCCTTCCCTTCCCTTCCCGAGCCCTCTGATCTTGGAAATGTGCAGGGAAAGAAAATCTGGTTTGTTCCCATCTAGCAAAGAGAAGAGAGAGCCCCACCCTACGTGTTGTGCAGCCTCTGGCTCCAAATTATCTCTAGGATTAGTTAACGCTAATCAATCTCCATCAATCAAATAAACCACAGAGGAGGAAACTGCTCCTTGCAGGAGGCATTCTCTAAGTGCTCAACAGCAGCACCGACTGCTCCCAGATCCTCCCTGAGAGCCCTGCAGAAACTCACCTGCATGTGGAGACTACACAAAGGAGCATTTCTCACAGCCAGGCTGACCTCAAGCACCTCTGCCTGCCCACAAGCACAGACACAGAGATGCTCCTTCATCTTTTCATGGATTTTTTTTTTTCTTTTTCCATAGAAAGGGTGGTAACACATTTGAATGGACTGAGCAGGGAAGCAGTGCAGTCACATTCCTTGGAAGTGTTCCAAACGCACACGGATGTGGCACTTGAGGCCATGGTTTGGTGGTGAACGTGATGGTGGCACAGGGCTGGCAGCAGGGCTTGGTGGTTTTAAAGGTCTTGTCCAGCTTTAATGATTCTCTGCCTGTATGCACTGCAGGATCCCATTGCCTCTCAGCCCCCCCACTCCCATCAGGACATTGCAATAATGAGTCTAGAACAAGGTTTCGAGCACAAACAGCTCTGATTTGTGCACTGAACTGGATCTGAATCCTGGCAGCTTGCACTCACTGCCCCTTAGGATGTTGTGATGCTTAAATGCATAGGACATTTGCCAGCTCTTCAGATGGGAAGCATGAAAGCAGCTCAGAACAGGATTATTACTATTATTAAAACAGATATCAGGTTTTATACCCAAAACTGCAGATCAGGAAACTTAAAACCATTTGCCATCTTGAAACTGGTTCAATGATGGAAGAGTGAAGTCAGCATTAAAGCAGCATTCATGGGTCACACAGAGGAGTGTGCTCAGAAACAGCACTGGAAGAGACCAGCAAAGTCGGTGGATTTTCATATCTTTTAAAACAGAGATGAAGAAAAGCAGAAAATGTGTAATATGAGAAGGAAAGATTTTTACAGACTAATTTCTGCCACCTCGTTTGAGGTGTGAGCAGTTCTTTAATCTAAGAAGGGTCATTTCTGTGTCATTTTTCTGCCCTAAGTGGAGGCCAAGTTCAAGAGAGCTGTTTCTTTTAATTTCCTTTGGATACAAGTACTTGGATCCAGTCACCCATTTATCTTTCCTGATTCAAGTAAATAAATTAAAAAAACAAAAACAAAAACAACAACAACTTAGTGTGTCCTATAAATACTCCATAACACAACGAGATCTGACATCACTTTCTTTTTTTTTTTTTTTCACCGAAAACCTTTAACCCGTCTGACACCATAAAACACAAGCGTCCCCCATCCCATGATTGTTTCCCATAATCTAGGGGAACATTAAAGAGAGAAAAATCGTGCTGAAAAAATGACATCTTATCTATTTCCTCCCTTCCTGCCGCCACTCCGTGCTTTTGCCGTGGCAGGTCAGACACCTGCTCCCCACACTACGGGCTGAGGAGGTGATAAATGCTCCTCGCGGTGATTAGAGCGGCTGCATTCACCGGGTGTCAATCTGGAACAGGCATCTCCGCTCAGTTGCCATTCCTTGTCCTGCCAACAAGCCCTAAAAGCAGCGGAGAAAGGCAAAAAAAAAAAAAAAAAGAGAAAGGGACTGACAATTTTTCTTTGGCTGGGATGTGACAGAAACCCCGGGGTCAGAGCCGGGATGCTGCAACCAGCACAGCTCCTACTGATGCCTTGGGAAGGCTGGCCTGGAACTGAGACTGACAGAGCTGGAGAATAAAGTAGAGATTTATTAAAAGGCCTTTAGGACACACCTTGGGCAGGACAAGAGCCTGGCCAGGGCTACACACAAGGTGGACCCAAAATGGTCCCAAAATGGACAAACGGTCACCAGGTCTCACCCTTGGATCAGTTTGGGTCCATTTGCATTTTGGGGTTGAATTGTCCAATTGCAGCTGCAGGCTGTCAGGTCCCATCCTTCTTGTTCCTCCCTCCAGCCACCCTTGGTTGTGCTTTGGGGCTGAAAGTTGTCCTTGGTGTCCATCAGGAGAAGGATTTGTGTTGTGTCCCTGCTGTGTGCAGAGCTGAGTGACCCTGCCTGTGAGCTCAGAGCTGCACCCTGGGCAGCACAGAGTCTGAAAAACATGAAAGATAAAACTTAAGACATTGCTACAAACTTTTTAATTTTCATGAGATTGGATCTCCTGGGTCTGGCCATGACCCCACAGGGCTCTGGATATATTTATCCTGGCAGGAAGCAAATTGTAACCTGACCTGGCAGAGCCCAGTTGAATCATCAGGGCACCAGCATCGGGCAGGACCCTCATTGTTGACCTCTCCCACCTTGGGACACCTCACATCCTCATTTAGGCAGACCTTGGGCCACCCCAGCAGGGTTGAACAGGTCAAGGAAGAAGAGCCTCATTTGGTTTTGTTATAAATGAACCAGCCAATTTAATAATTTAAAGAGAATTTATCAAAATTGACAAAGTATAAATTTGAAGAAGCCACGAGCAAAATAGTTCCGAGCTGGACAATCGGTGCTGGGTGAACCCAATTTGGACTCTTGCTCTGAATCCTCGTGGTTCACCACCCCTGCTGTGGTGGAGTCCCATTTTATACTCTTTTTGGTGGGGGTCTTCTTGCTTCTCTGATGATTCTTGTTTTTTTTAGCATATCAGTACGTTGTTATTTTCTTGCTGTGGTTTGCTAAAGATCTTCCAGAGTTCGGTGATTGATCTATTATTTTTTACAGGATATCTGCTCTGAGAAAAAAACATCCTAAACAAAAAGTTTCCAAGGCTGAATAATTGATCATTCTGTTGTTGGAATTCTGTTCTGAGAAAAAACCATTTTAACAAAAGGTTTCCAAATCTGGATAATTGATTCTTCTTTGACCGGAATCTTGCTCTGAAATAACATCCTTGAGTTTTGTTAGACAGCAAAAAAAAAAAAAATCTCTTGGGAAAAACATCTCTGGAGACAGCTTATCTCTGTTTTTTTAGTCTCTCTTTCCTTATCACTCAATGCAAAACTGCTTCAGCTTTTGTTTCACAATGCTGTAGTTTGATGGTTCCCCTTTTTTTATTTCTTTTGCATGCATTATTTTGCAACATGTATTACAGTTTTTCCCTGCCCCATCACAGCAGGCTGTGCCCTGCTTCCACAGGAGTGGCTGCAGCAAGCACACTCAACTTTCCCCCTGGAACAGGCACAGCTCTGACATTCTGCACATTCCAGTCTTGCCATAAGCCTTCATCCTTTCTTTTGGGACTCCTTTTGGTGCTTGAATCTGTCAGGGGCTGTTGAAACTTGTGCTACACCTTAAGGAGCACATCCCTGTGTGGGTGTCCGGCCTAAAAACACACCTGGACCTACCTGGAGAACCTCAACACTGAGAAATAGAGGAACTCCAGAGTGCTGATGTCCACCTGTGTTCACAACCACCCCTCTGCCCTCCAAGCTGGAGATGGACACTGGCATCTCCACATGGATTTGCTTTGGATACTCAGGAGTGGCATCACATCCCTGAGCACAGGCTGAGAGGAGCAACAAGCCTCCAGCACATCCTTTCTGTATTTGAACTGAAGTGGGAGTGATGCCCTCAGCACAGGATCTGCTGGTCCCCCAAGTCATTCCATCACTTCCCAGGTGGGGAGGACACATCCCAGGAACCAGCTTTCGAGTTGTCAATTATGCTGTGGTTCCACAGTGCAATTATTCATAAATATTTATACACACACACACTCCCTTTGTTCTGCTTTTGTGTGACAGAGGGGAATTTTGGCTCTGTTCTTTCTCCCTCACCTGGATTTGCTCTGCCCTTTCTCTTGGATACAAGGGATTTGATTGAATTAACTTAATTGGCAAATGTATTGTTCAGACAGCTGTGACAGAAACGACTTTGTGCATTAGTCAGGAGGTTAAGTGGCTCATGGCAGCTCCCAACACCTTTTTTTGCTTTCAGCCCCCCTGTACCAACTCAGACCCCCTTTTTGTGTTTGAAGCAGTTTTTTGGGGGTTGGAAGCAGTTTTAGGGGGCAGACAGATCTGCTGTGTTGTACATCATGTTTGGGTGCCAAGAGGCCACGCTGCCAAAACCTCTTCTTCCTCACCTTGCTCCAACCATTGGCCACGTCAGCTGCTTTGGGGATTGTGCCTACACAGCATTTTTGTTGAAAAGAGGAAAACTTCATGTCTGGAAAAGGCACTTGCAAGTCAACATTTCTGCCTGGTCTTTATCTCACATGCTGTGGCTAGACTTGGCCTGTCCTTTGCAGACCTCAAAGCCTCTCAGGAAGGCTCTGAGTGCCCATGTCCTGCTCTGCTGAGGCTCTGCAGGGCTGGTACCTTCACCCCTGCAGCCCTGGTACCTTCACCCCTGCAGCCCTGCTTCCTCCCACGTGACTTGAGGTGGCTGTGACCCAGATCCCTCCATGGGAAACAGAGCAAGAACCATCTCCAGACGGACACCCAGGTCTCCAGACAGACACCCAGGTCTCCAGACAGACATCCAGGTCTCCAGATGGACATCCAGGTCTCCAGACAGACACCCAGGTCTCCAGACGGACATCCAGGTCTCCAGATGGACATCCAGGTCTCCAGATGGACACCCAGGTCTCCAGATGGACACCCAGGTCTCCAAATGGACATCCAGGTCTCCAGACAGACACCCAGGTCTCCAGATGGACATCCAGGTCTCCAGAGAAGATGAGCTGTTTTTAGGCAGACCTTCCTCTCTCCCCTCTAACTCTCCAGTAGTTGAGCTGATGAGGTTCTCCACTTTAGCACCTCAGCTAAGAGCCTAAAATGGATCAGTTTTCAGCAGCCTTCCCCTCTGCCCATGAAATGTTGCCTGTTATTTATTGCATTGTGCACAAACTACAGAACTTAACAGCTTGGAAGCACATGGTTTGCTTATCTTCCATGAAAACTTTCTCACTTTGGCATCCTTTGAACTCCTGCAACCAGAAGAAAAGCCAAGGAGAGGCAGGTCAGCAGCAGAGGGAAGCAGGAGAACCTGAATTCTAGGGAGGCTGTGGGACAAATCAGGACACAAAATGGGAGAGAAATTTCACTGCTGTTCTCATGGGCTGCACCACTGGAGGTGAGCCAGGCCCTGCAGTCCCACACTGCTGTGATTGCTCAGAAGCCCCTGCTACAGCCCTGGCAGACAGGCTGTCACCTCGTGTCCCCGACAGCTACAGAGGTGATGGACACTGTCAGCACATGTGCAAGGCAAGCAGCCCTTTGGGATGTCACTGTGCCACAGCTCAGGGTTCAAGTGTCTCCTCTGCTCACTGCCCCCAGGGGCTCTCCAGAGCCCAGCACCTGATGGAAAACCAGGAGCCTCCAGATTGTGACACCACACAAACCTGACAGCCCCACAGATGTGCAGTGACTTTGTGGGTGCAGAGAGGCAGCAGCAATAATCCTGATGTCACCTGAGAAGTGGCTCTGCCCCAGCTGTCACTGTCACCGGGTGGTGCCAACACTCAGATGGGATGAAATTCCCTCTCCTGCATGGAGGAGGTCACCTCTGGATGATTGGCAGGGCAAGATGTGGGAGAAGCTCCTATTGACCTCCTTCTGCACCCTGATCATCCTCTGGCCAGGCATTTGCCCATCACCCAGAGGGGCAGGACAGCCCTTCCCCAGCACACTTGAAAAACACATTAAAGCTTACAGGCAGAGAGAGAACGGGAAATTTTCATAACCATTTTGATTCCTGCTAACTGAAGCCAGTGTAAATCTCTGTTTTTTATGAATCTCACTTACATTTCGTGCCTGACTTGTGCATAAAACTTCCCCAGATTTATACAAGCCAACTCCATAAGTCATCCCCTTCCCAATCGAGCCCTATATCTTGATGACCTTTTAGAAACCAATGACTGCTTTCCTGTTGTTATCCATAATTGGAAAAGCACTAGAGATAAGAAAATTTATGGCAATGAGTGATCTACCTGCAAGAGACAATAAAGAACACTGGGCGGTGAAAGAACGGGAAGGAAAAATCCCACACACGGAGTGGTGCAGGCTCAGATGCACACACAGCTCTGGCTGAACTTTCCCTGTTTTCACTCAATCTCTCTCTCCTTGAGCCCTCAATCCCCCTGACCTTGCAGCTTCCACCCTACAGGACAGATGCACCCCAGCATTTCAGGTTTTTTTTGAATTTATTTGCAAATCTCTTGGTTTAAGGTGAGTGAAGCATGATACAGGAGTGGGTTGACTCCTCGGGTGAATAATCTTATCCACACAATCCCATCCCTCTAGGAAAGCAACCCAGGAGTGCAGTGTTCACACTGCTGTGGGTGTAACACACAGGGGGTGGGCAGGGCAGCCCTACACATCACTTTGGGGTTGCTCACAGAGACATGAATCACCTCAGCACCATCCACAGAAATCCCTGCCAGCAGGAATCATTCCACACCAGCACCACTGAACTGCTCCTGGCCATCAAAAGCCCCATTCCCAGAGTGAATTTTGGCTGGTTTTGGGACAAAGGCAGGAGTTCACTTGCTGCCACATCCCTTCTCTGGCACTGCACAAACAGACTGGGGTGTAGCAGTGCTGCGTGTAAGAAATGGGAGTTGTCTGTGAGGCACAGGTCCTCATCTTGGTTCTTCCCAAGAAATCCAGGACATGCCAAGACTCAAGAAGGGAAATGTTTCCAGCCACATCCACTTTCCAGTCAGAGTAACCCAGGTGACCCTCCTGTCTCTAAGAGGTGCTGAAATGAAAAGGAGCATTTTCTAGCCCAAGGGTGAGAAAGCAGCCACCAGCAGTACTGAAAGGGCTGAGTGTGGAGGGGAAGTCCAAGGTCTGCAAAGCAGAGGGATGAAAATCTGCAAACAGGCAAATAATTCATCCAACCTTACTCTAAAAGTTGCCTCCAACTCTCCTGCAAAACCAGGAGGCTCTAGGAGAGACAGCCGGGATTCAGGGGCACTGCAGGGAAAAAAAAACCCCTTATCCCTGGATCAGCTGTAGCACACATCCAGGCAGCCTTCAGGAAATCATCCAGCTCTTTCTGTTCTCCACATCTCCCACTGAAAAGTGCTGATAAAGGGGCAATGCTCAGTCCCTATCACGACAGCATTTTCAGGTAGCTGGATGAGAGTTGCTAAAGCAGTTTAAAAAGTGGCTTTCCAAAGCTCTGCTGTCACTTGAGACACACAGATACAGTGACTTGCACCCACTTTGATTGCTGTACAAGTGTTTGTGCTGCCCCAGCTTAAAATGGATTCTGGCCACAGCTCAGCTTTCTTATTTGCAGTCAGGAGGATTACACAGAATATCTGTAATAATTAACTCCCAAGAGAGAAGTTAAAGAGAAAACAGTAAGAGCAAGCGGCTCAGAACCAGAAAAAAACCCCAACAAAACAACAGATGACAAATTCCTGGCAGGGGCTGGGATGAGGAGAGGCAAACAGAAAGGAGGAGTGGTTGTCATTGAGGAAACCCTGGCAGGTCTCCCCTACAGCCCCTGCAAATAAAGATCTCTGCAGCTCCATTGAAGGTCGCCACATCTGTGCAGCCCAAGGCTCCTCCAGTTTGTAGCTTTTGAACTGGCTCCCAGAGAGCTCTGCCCCCTTTTTTTTTTTTTTTTTTTTTTTTGCGGGGGGTTGGGTGTGAGGTGGTGGCAGATAAGGCTGAACATCCCTCCCTTGCTGTGGTCTCCTCCAGCTCTGCTGAATTCAGTCTGCACTGAGGACATCTGTATTTTTGGATTATTCATTATGAATTGATTAGTTCATCCCACAGTCACCCCGATCATATTCTTCCTATGTACTAACATCTCAATGAATGAGCAGTCAAGTAGAAAATGAATGCATTAGTGCCTGATTGTATTACTAAGCTCTTGTATATGCTAACGAATGCAGCAGGGCTTAATTCAGCCCAATAACAAACAGGTAGTTGCAGAGTTAAGCTGCACAAGTGTCCAAATAAGAGTAAAACATAACCCCCACCCCCATTAATATCTTTTGTGTTTAACATTCAAATTAGCTTTGGACATGAGCACTTGTTTGTGGAGAATTCTTTTGTCTGGGTATAGAGACATTTTCCTGCTAGGATTTTCACAATCATGACACTGAATCAGCCACTTTCGTCCCTGGCAGGGTAGAATTGATTACAAACCACCTAGTTAATTAAAAAAACAGCTTGCATTCAGACCTGGTTTTTAGCAGAAACTAAGCTCAGAAAATTATTTTTTGTAAGTCCACTGGAATTGCTATTTGCAGTAAAATATGCCAGATGAAGTTCTCTGCTGGGAACCGAGAAATGAAACTTTTTTTCCCCTTCTTTTTTTTTTTTTTTTTTTTTTTTTTTTATTTTTCATCATACTCTGTATGAGATAATTTCCTATTTCTACCCACAGCAGCTACAATTGTACATACAGAAAAGAAAAGCTCAGAGAAAGCACAAAAGGAACGGGTACATTTTCTGAGCAGGTTGGCCAGGCAGGAACTTTGTCCTTGTCCATTGACTTACTGCGTGATGCAGAGAATAGCAGCTCTCTGGATCACAATCTGTTCATCAAAACTTTATGAGTAATAGATAAAAAAAGTCTGGAAAATTTCCACACAGGCTCAGGTTTGGCTCCCTTGCTCAGAGCAGCCAGCACAGCTGCAGACATGCAGAGCCCTGCAGTCCAAGCACACCCATTGCTGTGGCTTTTGGGGGGCACAGAGCACACAGACCTACTTGTGCTCCCCAAATTTACAAGGGTATTTACTCAGGGAGCTTTCCAAAAGGATTTCTAGACAGGCTCAAATGGTGCAAACACCAGCATCCTAACAAGTCCACATTATCCCTTCTACCAGCTGGTTACCATTAAAATGTAACAGGGACAGTAGTAAAAAATAATTTAAAAAAAATTAGATTTCTCCTTCTCAGCAAGAAAAGAATCACCTAAACCACAAAAGACTCTGTAGCAGCTGTCAGAACAAGGCCTGGACAGCACCTCCCTCCACAAAAGGGTGGGCACTGACCCCTCCAGAGCCCATGGAGGTGACAATTCAAAGAGCAGCAGCTGTGCCCAACATGACCTGAATGCAGCAGGCTGACTCAGCCGTGAGGCTGCATTTCTTAGGCAGCCTTGCTGGCTTAGGGGCTCGCACAAAAAGCCCTAAGAAATCCCTCCTGGATTGTGCTCCCCTTGACTTTGCTCCTGAAAGGGACAGCAGAAGGCAGCAGGGTTGCAGAGAGGCCCTGGGCAGGGCTGGCTGCCCCATCAGGGGTTTTTTGGATCTGTCACAAACCAAGGCTGTCAGAGATGCTGGGGACAGCAGCACTGACCCTCAGGCACCCTCATCCCCTGCTCCTTGCACCAGAACCAGGCATGCCAAGAGCCACTGGGGCACGCCCCTGTCACTGACCCAAATCCCTTCTGAGGGATTGCTCCTAGCAGGGGAATTTGGCTGCTCCTTTGATGGGCAGCTCTTCCTGACCTCAGCCCAGGGAGATTTTAACTTCCCCTGTCTGATGAGCCTTGGCTGTGTGGAGGTGGCCAGAGCCTGTGGCCAAAGACCTGTCCTCCCACGGGCAGCAGGATATTGTGGAACTGAGCACTCAAATCCACTGAGCAGAGTCTAAATTAGAGCCTGCAAGAAGTGCCTGTAACAACCTGAGTGCAGAAAACTGACTCATCCCCGTGTTTTCCCCAAGCACAGACTGTGGCTGTTTGGCAATAGACCAAAGAAAATGACAGTATAAACTGCCAGATCCCAGCAAATCTCTTCTTTTGCTGCCTCTCTCTTTCACTTCCAAGAGGCAGAGTTGGTTTTGTTGCTATCCCATAGAGAAGCCTCATTCTCAGCTCTAAATTTGGCTCTCCCATCTTCTCAGTAGGCAAAGTGACAGAGGGACTGGTTTTGTAGATTAAAAAGGCTCTCTCTGAGAATCAGTCAATCCCAGAGATGCATTTGGGGCTCTTCAGTGAGCAGAAAGACAAGTGGGCTTTGAATCCTGGCCCTGGGAATCATGGTTAAGGACTGCTGAGGTTTTGCTGGGAGGTTCCATCACTACCAAATGGGAAAGTTCAGCACTTGATCCACTCCACAGGTGAGAGAATCCTAACACAGGCACAAGGCAGCAAAGGCTGCCACAAATGCTGCATTCTCCAGCCTTTCTCTGCGTGGGGAAGAGATGTGCAGGCTTAAAAAATACATGGTAATAGTCTGATTTAAGTGCAGATGAAAGCTGCTGGGCCCTGGCTCCCAGGAGAGCTCTGCGGGAGTGGCCACGGTTCAGACTTCCCTGAGGATTCCCAGAAATAAAATTGAAAGGATTAACCCCAGAAAAGGAGTCCAGAGGTGCTGCCTTCTCGGGGCATGGGGCAGAATTGGTCCTGAAACAGGGGGTTAGCTCAGGTCAGCAGGAGAGCCAGGCACAGCCCTGGCTCCCTGCAGCATCTGATTGCAGGTTTGTAATTGGGGCGTGTTTCCACTAAGAACCACAGAGAGACCATTCGCTCCTCTTACACAGCCCACCAAAGAGCCATTTGTGGTAACGACCAAACTTGGTTTCCTCTTGGAAATCTTTAATAGACTCCTGTATATTATTGAAGCTTTAATGGAGCTAGGAGAAATGCAGAAAAAATACTGCAGGGTATATGAAGACGTTGGTTTTGTTTTCTGTATTCGGAATAAACCACTGTTTAAATTTTTTGTCAATATTTTCTATAACTTCCCTGCACACTCGGAGAAATTTGCATTTATTATTTCAGATTTTTCTCCTCCTCTTTTCTCTTTTCCTTCACTTTTTTTGTTGCCACTTCTTTCTACAGTCGCAGAAGGAAAAGAATACAAGAAATAGGAAAAAGAAGCAGTGATGCCATTGCCATTCTTCCAGGAGCAGCTGTTCTCCACAAATGAGGGATTTTGCTCTCTCCCAAGGGCAGGGAGCTGGAGGAGGCAGCATGCACCAGCCCTGGGCAGGGAGCAAGACATAGCTCACGAGCTGTGTGACAAGGAAGTGACAACTTTTGTTGGGACACAATTGGGAGAATCATCTGGTCTTTCCAAAGCTGGACTGGAAGTGATGCCTTGGGAAGGCTGACCTGGAACTGAGACTGGACAGAGCCAGAAAATAAAGTAGAGATTTATTAAAAGGCCTTTAGGAAACACCATGGTCAGTACAAGAGCCTGGCCAGGGCTGCACCCAAGGTGGGCCCAAAATGGACAAACGGTCACCAGGCCTCACCCTTGGATCAGTTTTGGTCCAATTGCATTTTGGGGTTGAATTGTCCAATTGCAGCTGCAGGCTGTCAGGTCCCACCCTTCTTGTTCCTCCCTCCAGCCACCCTTGGTTGTGCTTTGGGGCTGAAAGTTGTCCCTGGTGTGCAGCAGGAAAAGGATTTGTGTTGTGTCCCTGCTGTGTGCAGAGCTGAGTGACCCTGCCTGTGAGCTCAGAGCTGCACCCTGGGCAGCACAGAGCCTGAAAAACACAAAAGCTGAAACTTTAGGCAGCAGAAGAGGGTCACCAAACCCAATGATTTGCCTCCCTTGGAGAGATGCCATTCTATTTTCCTGATTGAGGGGAGTCTCCAGGCCTCTGTGAAGGAAGAGACAAGAGGAGGAGGATGGGATCCTCCAAGTGCCCCTGAGCATAATCAGAGAAGGGCAGCAAAGCTCTGCCCATCTTAGAAACCTTCTGCTCACCCAGAGACAAACAGAACCTACCTGGTAACTCTATAGTCCCAAGACTTGTCCTGTTCCAAACAGGATAAGCTTCTCCATAGAAATTATCTCCTTGACATTAGCTGGGTGTTCCTGAGCCAGAGGAACAAACTCCCTGGAGAACAGTGATAAAACCTCTCCAACTGCTGGTTTATCAAATGTTTATGGTAATCAAAGGGAGATGTGATTATATTTGACCCCAGTGGGTGAGCACAAGTATCAGGCAACCTGGGCACAAGTACTCATGATTATGAGCTCCTGGGCTAATAAAGCCAATTAGATATAAACAAAGGCATCAGTAGCAAATGGAAGCAGGACCTCTGTTCCCAAACACAACTCTGCCAGTGGAGTGTTTTGATCTATCCAAGCAAAATTGCTTCAGATAAACAAATTTGATGAGCACATGCTTAACTCAACATGTGCAACTGAGGAGCCCACAAGTTTCACCTCATGTCTCCCAGAGAGAGGAGGAGTTTTGAGGTTTTGCTCTTGGAAGTGTAGCTGCCTTTGAGGAGACCTCAGAGAGATTAGAAGTTTTACATTGCACAAAAGAGCTCTTTATAATGTAAGGAAAGTCTTCTCTTGCTTCACCAGGAAATGAGGTACACAAGCAAACTGTCCTGTAAAATCTGCAGAAATTGTTCAAGCAGTTCAGAAAAGGAACACAGGGCTGGGTAAAGTCATACAAACAGGCCTGCAGACAGATGTTTTGTATTAATAGAGGAGAGGAAAAAAAAAAAAAAAAAAAGAAAAACAGAAAAGGAGCCCCAAGACAGCTTGGTCTAAGTAACAAAACAATCCCCAACACTATTTTAACCTGGAAAAAGCAACTCTGCAAGTGTCCACACACACACAGCCCTGGAGGTGTTATTTGGAACAACAGACTCCATTACAGAGCTCTCTTCCCACTTTCTAATATTTCCAATCCCTATGTACCCAGTTTTATCCAGAAGTGGATCTAAAAATACCCCTGCCTTACCTCTGCATTGCTCAAAGGAGGAAGCCCACATTACTCAAGGGCTTACCTATATTCTACTCAAAAACAGGAAAGCAGATCTAAATTATATATATATATATTTTGTTACTAGTCATGTTTTGTCTTCAAAGTTACTTTTCATGACCTCAGTAGCATCTCATGTCTTTGGAAGAGCTTTCACAAAGCTGGAAAGGAGCACAGGGTGGGAAACACCTGCTCTGGATTTTGTACCAACGCTCTTGGAGCAAAAACACTGCTGAGGCAAGAGCTGGAAAGCAGGAGAGAGGCAGAGTGGGAAAATAAACTATTTTCTCCAACAAGATCAAGTCACTTCATCCAAAAGAATGAATTGGGACCTACTGTTATGGGCAGCAAGCAGGGTTCAGTCCAAAACAACCACAGGTGGGTGTCCAACACCTGGACCTACCTCAGATACCTTCTAGGGGTGTTCCTGATGCTGCCAGCACCACCCAGGACCATGTAACCCCACAGAGCACACAGCCAGGTCCCTGCTGAGTGACCCAAAGGCCAGAGCAGCCCTTTCCTCAGGTCTCACACCCACTGGAGGCAGCCCAAGGCCACACCAGGCTGGCCATGGCAGCAGGAGAGGGGGGAGCCCAGCAAGTGATGGACACACCACATTTGTGGCACACATGGACTGCTGCTGCTGTTAGCTGTGCCCAAATCAGGATCTGAGGCAGCTCAAACTCCTTTTCCCATGGTGCTCCCAACACACACAGCCAAACCACTCAGGTGGCCAGGGAATAAGTACAGAGGAACTTGTCCAAAATTTGACCAGGGCCCCGACCCCAGCTTACACAGGATCCACTTCCCAGCCCTCCAGCATCTTCCTGAGCACACTGAAATCCTTCAAAGTGCTTTCTGCTTCTCCCTGGACAAAGGCACAACCAACACAGGCTGGGAGCCAGGAAGAAGAGACCAACAGCGTGGGCTGTGGAAAAGGACACAGGTTGTTGGTGTTCTTCTGGCGTGTTGTTTTTATTTTTTTCTTCTTTTTGAGGAGCTGTAGTGTCATCTTGTTTTATTTCCTGGCACTGCAGGCTGTTGGCAGGATGACTTGGTTGCCAGGGAAACCACTGGGAAAGTGCACAGGGCTGCTGCCTGCATCTGGGCACCAAAACCAGGGCTGCCAGCGAGGATGTCACTGCCTCCAGCCCCGCCAGGCCAGGCTGGAAGGAGCAGAAACATCAGCCAGTCTTGCATCTGCTGCCACAGTGCCCAGATTAGGGGCTGATGGAAGTCTCCAGAGCCAGGGAGCGAGCCCTGCAGAAGGGTCAGGGTGTAGAGCCTGCCAGCAAGGACAGGGTTAGCCCAGTGCCTAAAGCAGGCTCTATTTTTATTGTTTTTTATTTTTAAATCGCTGCCATTAGGAGGATTGTTATGGTTGGCAATTTGCAATAATCAATTTGAAACCACAGTTTGATTAGTTAATGCACTTTCTGCTGCTCTCTGCTCTTAATTTGATTGGGAGGAGAGAGGGGGGATTTTGTTTCCTGCTCTGTGGCAGTGCTGGTTCGTGCCTGGGGTGACATCCTCACTGGGGTTGTGGCATGTCCCAGCCAGGGGCAGGACAGGCTGGGTGTCCCCCACCTTCTCCAGGCAGCCAGAAGGATCCTCCTTCCCTGGAAAGGTTTTGGCTTCTTTTTTTTCAGCCAAGGTCAGGATGAATAACACGGGAAATGAAGGATCGAGTTTGGACTAGGAATGTTTATTATCTCTTATCTATTTACAGTATTTACAGACTCACACACCCATGAGCTCAATCTAGCAAGCTAGGAAAACGAGGTAAAATGGAGTGCTTCTAACTCTTTCTAAGGTTATTTAAGTGATAACCTCCCAATAATGAGTACATTATTTATACTTTGACCCAATAATGACCACCCAAGGCCTGCAATGCAGACCTTTCTCACCCAGTTACAGAAAACCACCCAAACCATGAAGAAGAAGGAAGAAGAAGGTGAAAAAGAAGGACTTAGCTAATGCCCACCGCCCTCCATCTTGACTCAC
Organism: Cettia cetti; assembly: GCA_013401135.1. NCBI lineage: Eukaryota > Metazoa > Chordata > Aves > Passeriformes > Sylviidae > Cettia > Cettia cetti. The sequence goes on from VZUI01091145.1 coordinate 14,793, forward strand.
ACACATTACTATGTACTAAAATCCCCAAATCCAGGTTTCTAGAATCCCAACACTTCCCCACACCCCCCTCAGGCTCAGCCAGCTCCTTCTGCCTCCCCAGCTCCACACAAAGGGCTGTGGGCAGGTGGGTGGGCAAGGCAACTCTGGAGCAAAAGGAAAGCTGAGCATCAGCTCCAGAAATATCTGTAACACACGATAATATCCAAAATAAACTCCAGGCAGGCACAGCTCTTCACACTTGCCTGTGATACACGACTATCCTGAAGGTTCTCACTTCAGTGCCCACACGTTATTCCCACCAACAGCAGAGAGAGTAACAAAGCTGGAGGAGCCTTTACAGGAAGGAAATGAAGGAAATGCTTTTTCCTCTCCCTTTCATGATCTATCCAGACTCCAAATGTCTTGCTACAATCCATATTTTTCCCATGGAAACCTGCCCAACCTGTTAAAGCAATGCAGGAATGATCAGCCAGCTCTTTTAGAAGCTGGCACAGGTGTGTGCATGCTGAGGCACATCTCCTCTCCAGGGTACCCCATGGCTTTGCTGGGACTGCACACCAAGGCTGGCTGCATCCCTCAGGGCCCCCCACAAGCCCCAAACCCCAGCAGGATGATGCTAATGCTGAATATCCAGCAGCCAACCCTCAGCCTCAGGAAATCCCAAGCTGGAGCTGCAAAGCACCCAACAGTTGTGACTCCAAGGCTCACCTGGGCAGCCACAACCCTCCCAGCTTCAGGAGCAGCAGTGTCAGCCACCTTGGAAAGGCCTTTCCACCTTAAAAATGACAGTATTGTGACACAAGGGATCTTCACCAACCCCTCCAAACCAAGTTATGTCTGAAAAAAAGAATGATTTCTGTTTTAGATAAAAATGAACAACAAACCAAACTGCTTTGTGTTTGCATGTCCTAAATTGCAGAGGGGGAGAGCCCAGAATGTGCAGGGTAAACTGCAGTGCTCTGAAGGTGTCAGAGATGCTGAGTCTGTGTTCAGCAGTTCTAAACCCCAGAGCAGAGTGGTTAGCAGAGAACCAGGGGGAATATTTCCATCAATTAACTTTTACTACATCCCCACCAAGGTGACTCAGGCACTGACAGAGCCCAGAGAATCCCAAATTGCTCCTCTCCATAGCAAACACTGTAACTTCCAAGAAGTCAGCTGGGGCCACCCAGCTCAGAGCTATTTTCTGCCTCCGTCACTCATGCTGTCTCTCAGAGCTCTTCACTGCTGCTCCTTCCTTTCCCTTCCTGCTCACACTATTCCCAATCTTGGCAGCTTCCTCCACCCACCTCTCCCCATCCCCAAATCTCTGTGTTTGATGATCTGTTCCCATCTCCTCGGTTATTCTCAGCACCCTGTACCAAAGATACACCCAGCAGAGAGGCTGTGACGCTCCACTCTGCTGCCCTAAGTGAGCAAGTTTATCTCTGTGCCATAAAAGGGAAAGGAAAAACCCAACAAATCCATTTTTTAAAAGGCTTTGTACATCCCACCTGCTCGTGGAGCATCCTTGGGAGAAATCCGGATTGTTGTGGCTGGCGTTACCTGGTGCAGCAATTAGAAGCTGTATTTACAGCCTTGCTACCATTTTAATGCTGTTTTGCATCTGTTGTACTCTCACTTAGAGGGTAAATGTAGTGGGGAACATCTGTTTCCTTCTGCTGGCTCAGGCTTGTCCCCGGCCAGCCATTTCCCCTCTGCTGCCTTGGGCTGTCATTATTTCAATTACCATGGCAGGGACGCCTCCCTGCAGCAACAGGTGCCAGTCCTTGGCCAGATTTCCCAGCAGAGTGGAGCTTTGAGGTGACCCCACTGGCAGTTTAGCTCAAGGCAGCCTCAGGACCCCTCTCAGCCTGGGGTTTGTGCTCCCTTTTCCCTCCAAACCATCAGTGTTTGGTCACCTCACAAAAAGGGGTGAAGATAAAGCAGAGACTTTTAACTCCTTCACCTCTCTCTCTTTCTGCCCCCTGGGATGCCTGGAGGATCCTGACTCAGGGAGTGATAAGTCAGCTTTGAAATTGTACAGGGTTTGCTGCTACAACTGAATGAATCTGAGACAAAGGGGGCTGATAAGGCTGTCCCAGGGGACAAAAGGAGTTGGCTGATGTTGCTGTGAGCCCTCTCACAGTTATCCATCAATGATCCTGGGAACCCAGAGCAGTCCCAGTCAACTGGAAGCTGGCAAACATCGCTGTTCCAATTTTCAAAAAGGGCAAGAATGAAAACCCTGGTAATTATAGGCCTGTCAGTCTCACATCAGTGCCTGGTGAAATTATGGAGAAGATCCTTCCAGGAGTTATTGGATAACACTTGAGAGACAATTCAGTCAGTGGACAAAGCCAAGGTTGATGAAGGGACAGCCAGGCCTGACATTCCCTGAATATCATTTTATTACAAAATTACCCTGCCAGTGGGCAGAGGGAGGCAGTGGGTGTGGGCTTTGGGGATTTTAGCAAAGCTCCTGATGCTGTCTCCCACAGTAACCGTGTGGACACAGTGTCCAGCAGGCACCCAGACATGTACAAAACAGCTGGTGAAGGGTCAGGCTCCAACAGCAGATGGGGCCCAGTCAAGACTGTTCTCAATTTCAGAGCCCATGCTCTTGTGTTTTATCAGTTACCTGGACAGAGGAGGTGAACACAAACCAAGTAAATCTGCCAAAAATGTTGTGTTAAGAGGTCCAGCTGATTCTCTTGAAGGTAGAGGAGAAACCTTATGGCTTTACGGAGAGATCTTGCTACAGCAGAGCTCTGGGCAATCAGGAATTGAATTAAATTTAACAATTTTCCACATTCTGCGCCTGGGTTTGTGCAAACCTGGGTGTAGGTATAGGATGAGGGACAAGAGGATGAGGGAACAGAGGCTGGAAAAGTTGGTTTAGAGCTGCATCAGAGGAAGAGCATATTGGCTGTGATAAAAGAACTTTTCATTGAGAGGGTGATCAAGCACTGGAATTGCTCCCCAGGGAGGTGGCCATGGCCCCCAGCCTGCCAGGGTTCAAACACAGCCTGGACAATCCTCTTGGATACCTGGCTCAGCTTCAGGGTTGCCCTGTTTGAAGCAAGGGGTTGGACTCAGATCCCCACAGGGCCCTTTCAAACTCAGGATATTCCAGAATTCTCTGCTCCCACCCAGCTTAGAAGTGCATTGGCAGCCCTTGGATGGTACAGGACACCCTGGAGGAGCAGTGCCATCAGCTGTCACGGCCCTGGACTGAGGGAGGGGCTTTGAGACAGCAAATCACTGCTGAATTGGTTATTCCTGGATACATTTATCTCTTTTTTCAAATCACTGAATCCATTCTGCCCCTGCACCCAAGCCAATGCCACCAACAGCTGGAGCACATTCAGCCTGTGCCACAGGAGGCTCCTCCAGCAGCACCACAGAGCCTGCACACAGCTGGGCAGCAGAGGCTCTGCTGAAAAGCACATCCCTGAAAAGCCAAACCCAGCCATGCCTGGGCTGTGGATCTCAGCCCATAATCTCATTGTGCTCACTCCCAGCCTCCTCTCCCTGCCTGCCCCGGGTGTTCCACCTGGGGAATGTGTAAAGCTGGGAAATCTCAGTCACAGGGCTGCTCCTTCCACAAAGGAGCCAGGCTGTTGTCTGACCTGTCTCCCAAGAGGAAAACTGCAGCCCAGGGAAGGGAAGTGGCTGATTCTGGTCCTGACCAAGCTCACCCAGCAGGTTTCCAGCAGCCTCAGAGGTGGAAACCAAAGTCTCCCATCCCTGGCCAATGCTCAGAGCCAGCTCCACTCTGTTCCAGGCAGCTGAGCTGGAGGCTAACGCTGTGCCCTTCATCTTCCCATCCTCTTCCCTGCACTTCCCTAGCCTAGTCCAAGAACTTGTCTGGATTAGAAAAATGATGTAAATGCAGCCAAAAAGCATTTTAGACCCCTGCACTGATACAGGTGTGGGCACAGTCCTCCTCCTTCTGGCTTCAGCTGGACCAGCACAAGAGCTCCTGCTTGCTCAGGGTGGAGCTGTGTGATCCCATTGGGACTGGTTTTCCCAAAATCCAGACTGGTGAAGCACAGAGGGAGAGCTGGGTGGCAGCTGTGGCTGGGGAGGGCAGAGGAGGAGGCAGCCTGGGCTTGCAGGGCCAGCAGGGAGGAGCTCTCAGATCAGAAAGGTTAGCGTGGAGCTTAAAGGTCAGCCTTGGGTGGTGCCTGGAAAACCAGGTGCTTTTCCAGCACCTGCCCCTCTAGCAAAGGGTCTGCCCCTCCCTCACTTCTGACAGCCCTGCAGCAGCACATGGCATGAGGAAATCTGCCTGCAGGGGCCCTGTGGCCAGATCAAATATCAAGACAGACGTGAAGAGACCTTCCTGCAGCTCCAGGATTTACTTTCCACCAGCAGACCCTTTCCTGATTTAGCCTCGTTGCCCTGATCTGTCCTTCCCAGGCAAATCGAGCTGTTCCAGGCTGCTGCTGCCTCCCCATCCCTGCACATCAGCACTGAGCAGCTTCCCCAGGGCAGGGCTCTCCAGACAATTCCACACCACAAACCACTGTTAGTAAACAGCAGCAGCCTGAAAATGCACCAGGAAAACCACTCTGCTCCACAGGACGTTTAAGGAGAGCCGGGGTTATGCAGGTTTTTTTGTACATTAAAGCCAACAGAAGGTTCTTAGCTTATTTAGGTCAATTAACTACAGCTTTCAAATTAAGTTCTCATCTCATTTTACAGACAAGCTGTAAGCAAAGCGTAAAAAAAGGGTCAGCTGAGGAGAGCAGAGCCCAGGGTTTCCAGACAAGTAATTTAAACCCAAAGGGTAGAAACAAAATTGAGATCAAAGGAGAGCACAGAGACCACCTAAACAACGTCTGCTGCTTCGCCCACTCGTTTTTCCTTTGCTCTGTGCACCAAACTCGAGCCAGGAGAAGGTGGAGGAAGAGGCAAGACGAAGAGCCGTGCAGGGAAGCCATTTGTGGCACACACCACCACATTTCATTGGTCTCCCGGAGCCAGCAATGACGGTCCATATTCTGGAGTGCCATCTACTGGCTTTTTTAATCTCTTTGCTGTAAATTAAAGCCAACCCCGGTGCTGGGAGAGAGCTCAGGTTGCAGTCAAGCCCTTGAAAAATGCCAGAATCCAGATAACCCCAGCCCAGTCCCCTTGTACAGGTGCATCACAACTCACAGTGGAATAATAAGATCATGGAGCACTTTTTCTTTCCTGTAGGAAAAAGCCCCTTTCGTACACCAGATGGATAGTGCTCTCTTAATGAGCAGCTATTCAATATTTTTCTTTATCCTCATCCTTCAATATGTAGTCCTGTGTCCTGGGCATGGCATGCTATTGAAGTCCTGGGCTAAATAATGAGCTATTAATTTTCTCCTGGGCTTTCTCAGCATTTATTATCACAGTATCTGAGTGGTTTGCAAACATTAATTTGCCTGAGAGCAGCCTGCAAGAGAGTGGAATTATTCTTGTGCAGATGGAGAACTGAGGCAGGGCCAGTTTAAAGCCAGAAGGGTACCCTGGGGTTGGGAGCTCCACCTGGGATGCAGAAGGGACCCATTTTTGAACAAGTCAAAGCTTTTTAGGGCACCACACCCACAACCTCCACCCTTGGCTGTGAGTCCCCAGCTTTCCTCTCCACATCTGGGAGCCCAGCAGCTCTGAGTTCACCTGAGATGAAGCTTCTCCACACTTTATCTGAGATTGCTGCAGTCCTCCAGGCAGCCCCACGAGCTGCAGAGCCCCAGGAGCAGCACATCCCTCTGGGATGGTCATCTCTGACCACAGCCTAAATCATCCTTCAGCCTGGGGCAGCCAAATTTACACTGTGGGCTTACTGTGGATCTTCCCTGAGACCATCTCCTCCCCACAACACAACCCACCACAAAACATCTCCTCACACAGCTCTGGCAAGCTGAAAATTTGGGTAAGAAGACCTGAAATCACAGCAAAAACGTGCCAGAGGAGAGAGCAGGAGCAACACAGACAGACTGGGCCCCTGCCACCAAGGAATAACAGTCCTTGTTGATTCAGAACCCATAAATACAGCACTAGGGGAGACAGCAAAAAGTTCATCCATATTCCCTGTCCAGCAGGAAAAAGTGTGTTATCCCACCTCTAAATCCAGTGAGCAGCAAGACCCAGCCCATGTGAGCAGTTACACCAACCCCAGACCAAGGGAATGGTGCCAGGGCACGTGGTCAGACTGTCACAGCAGCTCTCCAAGCTTCAGGAGATGCAAAAGAGCTCCAAAACAGAGCCAGCACATCACAGGAGAGGTCAGGGGAAAGGGTAAGTCCCTTCTTGACACCTATTGCTCCCCATGCAGCCCTGACCAGCCAGGCTGCAGCTACCCGGGGAGGAAGAGCTCAGGCTGTGACTGACCTGGGTGTGGAGCTCACAAACATGCATGCCCATGTTTTTGGTAGAGGCAGAGCCTCAGTTCCCCTGCTCCAGGGCTGGTGCATCTCATCATGGCAAGCCCAGCCGCTCACTCTGTCCTGACAGGGCATTTTCCAGCCCCTGGTCACTGTCTTCATTTCACCCAGAAGAATCACAAGACAATTTTGGGGACCAGAAGTCAATATTTTATATTGTATTTCAAGCAGGAGGAATTACTCACATCATGACTTTTATATTTTAATTTTACTTTTTTCTTTTTACTTTTTTTCTTTTTACTTTTCATCCTTTCCAGGCCCTTACCCCTCCTAAGATCTTATTTGCATTTTTGATCAGACCCATACACCAAGAGAAAGCCCTCAGGGAGCTGGTTGTAACAGTGCCCAGGTCCTTTTCCTGGGCTGAATCAATTAATTTACACCCCTGGGAATAAAATGGATTTTTCCTGGCAATGTGTACAATTACTCCCAGTTTTCATTGGTAAGAGAAGGGGAGACTGAGGCTTTGAAATGCAAAGTCGTTTGTGCAAATCACCACCTCCAGTAGCAAAAGCTTCCCCCTGGTGCTGCAATCCCAGGTGAGGCAGCATCTTACCTGTGAGGGAAGGGCTCTGCCTCCTGTGCCCTGAGCTGCCCCCCTGGGATCAGCTCTGCCAGGGGGGATGAAAGGGATCCTTCAGGGGTCCAAACCCCCCTGTGCCTTCCCGAACACAGCAGCATCCCATAAAAACAGGCACGGGGGATTTGCCCTTGCAGGGCTCTGCCAATTTACCCCCCTCAGCTCCACTGCCCAGGTCATTTATTATTTTAAACTTCTACCTCCGAGCTCAGGGCTCTTAACCACATCCTCAACACGAAGCACAGCAGGAGGGAAACCTGGCACAGGGACTGTCTGGGAGTTTTCAGCCCAATTTGCTATTTTAAGATTCTTCAGCTCAATTTCCTCCTGTATTATTACATTTAGGTTTGTTTTCTTTCTTTTTTTTTTTTTTTTTTTTTTTTTTTTTTTTTTTTTTTTCTCTTGAGTGGATAAACACGGACGAAATCCACTCTGAGCTGCCAGCTGGGAATAGGATTTCTCTCACCTCACAGTGGGAATATTGTTGCTTGATAGAAGAAAGGAAGAATAGCCTGGTGTGGTCTAACACTTCCTGTAAGTGGCAGCCAGTGCTCTATGGACACCAACAAGCTTCCTGGGGGTGCCAGAGATAAAATGCTTTGCCACATCCTGCCTTGCATGAAAGCTGAGCCACCGTCTTGCCCCACAGCCCATGCAAAGGCAACAGTGCTTTTAGAAACGTCCAAATTCGTTTAAGGGCATTACACCACAGCCTCGCTAATCTCCAAATGCAAATGCTGCTGATTAACCACACACAGAGTGTCCCTTTCCCCCCTCATCCTGACTTTCTAGTTCTTCCCATTCCCCCATCCCTGTTCTCTCTCTCTCATTTCCATCTCTCACTGCTTTCCCCATTTTCCTGACTCTCCTCCAGCTATCATGGAGGGGTTTTGAGGGTTTTCATGTTCCCTTCCAGCTGAACAGCTCCTCTCCCAGTCCTGTCCTTTCTGAGACACCAACACCTTCCCTCCTGTGGTTTCCTGGGCACTGGAAGCTTTTCCAGCAGCTTCCACCAAGCTGCAGGGAAGAGCTGCCAAAGGCAAGGGCCAGCAAGAACGATCAACCTAAATCTCAGCAGGCTGGACACAGGAGAGTCCCACCATGGTTAACTTCATTTCTGCTTCCTGACCCTCACAAGAGCCAAATGGAGCTCCAGGAATCCTGTCTTGCCAAAGCACTGCCCAGATAACCCTGGCTGAGAAATCTGGGATTTTCTGGTGCAGCCAAAGCATTGCCCAGAAACCCTGGCTGGGAAATTTGGGGTTTTCTGGTGCAGCCAACCCTGAGCAAATACCCCAGAGCCTCCCTGCCCCTCCTGCTTCAAAGCTGGAAGGAGCTCTCCAGGATGTTTCAGGATTTCTGTGATTCACCACCGAGGCAGAAGAACTTTCCTGCGTTAAGGGAGGGGAAGGGAGAGCCACGGGCTGCAGCCCTGTGTGTGTGCCTCAATTTTCCACTCAAGACCCTGGAATGACCCCAGCCACCCCCTCAAGGGCCTGTGATGTCTCTGGGAGCAGAGAACTCCACACCAAGCTCCAGCCTCAAGTGGAACAACTTAAAAATCAAATGCTCCTCCTCGGACCAACTCCCTGCACAACCCCTAGGTTGAACTCTGTGGAAAATAGTTAATTAATCTCTCTTGCTGCAGCCTAATTCTCTCTTCAACATGTGGCTGTCACTTCCCTGTCATCACAGCTGATTTACAATGGGGTTTAATTAAATCCTCCGTACATTATTCAGCATTCTCTGAAGACAACACCAAAGCAGCCAAGGGTATTTAAAATGTCACCTGCTGAGACGTATCATCTCCTCCTAAATAAATATGACAGTGATCAAACTTTGGCTAATTACAGTGACTTCGTTATTTGTTTGTATGTTTTAATATTTAATTGCTTTCGTGTTCATCCAATTACAAAGCAACAGCAAATAGAAATTAACTTTTTATCAGCGTGTTCCCAGCCCAGTTAATCAGCACTTCAAAGGCCAGACACAATAGGAGGCCATCCAACCTGAGAGCGCTTTACAATATATTCTCTGCTGAATGGACCGTTCTATTAAATTAAGGGAGAATTGTGTTTGTCGGGGCACTCCCAGCTCCCACCCGGATTCCCTTTATGTGGCCATTTACAGCCTCGTTGCAGCATCCTTGCAGCAGGGTTGTAAATTGTTTGTGTTGCTCTGGGGCTGTTACCGGCTCTGCTGCTGCCCGAGGTGACAGTGACGCCTTGGGGAGGCTGAGCTGGAACAGAGACTGGACAGAGCTGGGGAGTAAAGTAGGGATTTATTGAAAGGCCTTTAGGGTACACCTTGGGCAGGACAGGGCTGCACCCAAGGTGGACCCAAAATGGGCACAAAACGGCTGACAGGTCACCAGGTCTCACATTTTTATAAGTTTTGGTCCATTTGCATTTTGGGGTTGAATTGTCCAATTCCAGTTCCAGTTGTGAGGTCCCACCCTTCTTGTTCCTCCCTCCAGCCACCCTTGGTTGTGCTTTTTTGAGCTGAAAGTTGTCCTTGGTGTCCATCAGGAGAAGGATTTGTGTTGTGTCCCTGCTGTGTGCAGAGCTGAGTGACCCTGCCTGTGAGCTCAGAGCTGCACCCTGGGCAGCACAGAACTGAAATACAGGAAAGATAAAACTCAAGGCATCAACAATGGGTAGCTCCATACCAGCAGAAAATCCTGGGAAATCACTCTCCTTTGGGATCACATGTGCATCACATGCACGTGGGGAGCAGAGGCAGCATCACACCGAGTGTCCTGTCTGAAGTTACAGATGAGCTGAACCTCACTTTCCCCCCCCAAATCTGAATTTTCCAGCCACAGCAGATGCTGGAGTGCTCCCAAGCCAGGGGGCTGCAATAACTTAAATTTCATCTCCATTCCCTTGTCCCTGTTGAAATTAAGCTCAGCTTGGCAGTGGGAAGAGGTCCATGAACTCCCATCCTTGCTGAGTCTGGGACACCTGGACCTGTTTTAGTGACGACCAGTGGAAAACAGCAGGAACAGCCTGGGGATTCACAGCCTAATAGAAACAAAATTATTTCTGCCAGTGCAACAGTCTTGCTGGCAACCAGCAAACTATTTATATTGTCAGAAACACGATGAAGGAAACAAAAGGTTAAGTGTAGCTGCTTTCCCCCTACAAATCTCCCAGCAGAAGTGGAAGCTCAGTGCAGACAGAGTGATTTAGGGTCACAGAAAACAGATAAATAGCACATATGCCAAACAGCAGAGGAGAAATAGCACCAGAGCAGCACACACACAAATGAGCCACATTAAATAACTGCTCTTTGTATTTCTTTGCTTTACCCCATTCTTACTGCTCCAAAAAGCCAGGATTTTTAGTCACCACAGTGAAATTCCAGACAGGAGACTAAGACTTGTTCCATCAATTGGCATGATTTTAGGAAGCAGTTTACATAATGAGAATGAAGCACAACCTCCTTGTTTTAAATATTCAAATATCAAATTCTCAAGCAGAAAGACCTAACCCTAACCCCATGCCCCCATAAACCTGGGCCAGGCAGAGGTGTCTCCATTGCAAGCACACACAAATTTTGATGTTACAGCCCAAACACGCCAAGTTGGGTTTTGGAGTTTATCAGAAGCCTTTCTTCCTTTCTGCACACAAAGAAAATAAAGAAAAAACACCTGCACAGTTGAAAATGGGACAAATTGGGAGGTTTCTTGCTCTTCATGCTGCTGTTTCTGAGAGGGCTGCACCCAAACCTCCAAGCAGCAAATGACAATCTCCAAGAGCCCAAAGGAGCCACAGCTCCTTCACACAGATTTTGGGAGATGCCACAGCCCCTCTCACATCTTAATTCTTCCTGTTTACCCAGATCTAATGCAGCAAATCTTTTGGTCACATGTAAAGAATAAATCTACAGCAAATCTATTTCTCTCCAAACTCCACTGCAGCAGCAAGACTCATCTTTGTCCCTGGAGCACCAGGAGATCTGGTAGCCACAGAGGCACCAGCTTTCTGCAAAGGATGCAGTGAACAACCTCACATTGAAATCCTCATGTTGAAAAAAAAAAGAAGTACTTTTACTAGATGGATTTATTTTTTCTTTAAAGCATACAAAAACAACCTCTGTTTTTTCCCCCGAGAAACAACTCTGTGTTTAATTTTAGGCTTCTCTCATAAAATATTAAATGGACAAAGAAATCTGTTTGAAATACTTTGATTTTATTGAAATTAAATATTTAATCTGACTCAAAATATTGTCTTAGAATTTTTTTAACCGCTTTCAGAGTGGTTTCATTTGAGAAATCAAGACTTGCAGAGGTTTTCATGCAAACAGGAGATCTGCTTTCTGCTATCTCCAGTAAGGACTCCTTCACTTAATTTCTCTTCACCACAGTTACATAGTTCATTAAAAAGATACAGAAATATTGGTCTCCCACCAAGGATAAAGCTGAAATAACTTTGATGGGGTCCTTTGAAACAGCTGAGCAATGGTGAGGGAGAGACTTGAGGTTGGGAGGAAGAAAACCGAGAAGAAATGCAGAAATATGCATGTGAAGAAAAACAAGCATTTCCCACTTTGATAAAAAATCTGAGCATTTTGAAGTCTATGCACAAAGACTCCAGCAAAGTTGACTGCCAGTGACATGAGGCAGAGAAACAAATAAAACCCCACCAAACTCCCAGGTAGGAAGAGCACAAAAAAGTAACTTTCTGTACAGAAGCAAGAGAATGGGAGGAATCAGTCTAAGGGATTAGAAACATTTAATTCCAGACAAACTCCTGAGATCTAGACCTTTCAAGGAGGAAATTAGAAGAAAATATCCTGATTTTCCTGGCCAGTCCCAACAGCACCCAAAGCATTGCTCTGATCCTGCAGATGGGGTAGAGGCCTCAAGATCTACTGGTACCAGTGTGGGGGTTTTTATTGAAAAAAATCTATCAGTTCATTCCCAGCAAAGTCCTGGTTTGAATCATTTCAATATCCTCTGCCCTGAGGGGAAAAAAAGTTGGAGAAAGTCCTGAAATCATGTTTATATCGCTTCCAACATGCAATTTATTTTCCTCCCTCAGCTTGGAGGGAATTTGTATCCTGCAGCTTAGGCTGACTTTGTCTGTCCAACTCCAGCCAAAGCACAAACCCCAGGCTCAGCTCCCAAACCCAGCCTGCACCAAATCAAAGGGTTCAGATGGCACAGCCTGTTCACTCTGGAACTTGCTGATATTTGGAATTATGATTTACCAGCCTCGTCTGGGCCAACAATGATACTGATATTATTATTATTATTTCTGTATCTACATTTTTAATGTTTTCCAGGATGGGAAATGCATCTCCTGCTCAGTTTTACTGCTTAGTTTCTGCATTTTTCAGCTCTGTGATAAATGGGGTGGCTGAGTATAGGGTATATCTCCAGACTTTGGAAGCTGTCATGTCATCAGAACTCAAGAAATAACTCTGTGCTGGGGACAGAACAAAGAATCCAGTCTCCCCACAGCTCCCCATTTCTCTGCTCCCATTACACAGCTGATAGATTTTAATTTGGTCATTTCATAGAAAATAAAAAAAAAAAACAGAGGTAGAAAATGACAGGAGAATTTGAACTTTCCTTCCCTAAAGCCAGGCTGGACAGGGCTTGGAGCAACCTGGTTTGGTGGAGAGAGCCGTGCCCATAGCAGAAGGTTGGAACCAAATGACCTTCAAGGTTCCTCACAGCCCAAACCTTCCTCTGATTCCATGGAGAATCAAGTTTCTAACCACAGCTGCTGAGGATTTTCTCAAAAGGCAACACTCAAAGCTGAAAATTGAGGAGAAAAAAAAAAAAAAAGGAACAGAACTATGATGGTGGGGGGGGGATAAAATCCCAGAGGACATGCCACAAATTAAATGGCAGGAGTTGTTTTGGTCAGCACCACTGAAGTGTTTGGTGTGGGTGCTCCTGGGGGATTATCCAGCACGTTTGGGTGGGCACTGGGGTTTGATCACTCCTGGCCACGCAGTGGGAAGAACAACCTGGCACTGAATGTACTGAAAATGGGGCTTGGAGAAAAGCCCCAACAGTGTCCATCTCACACAGAGGGGCAGAAAGGTACAAACACATTTTTATTTGCTCCTCCTGTGTTTCCAACCCCCTTTTCAGCCTGGTCAGATTTATTAGTGAGGCCAACAAATAGTCTCTTGGGGTGTAACTCAAGATGTAACCAAAAGTATGAATTCTATCTGTTGAAACCTGTTGGGCAGGGGTTTTCTTTATCTCTTGGATAACCCATTCCACATAACTCCAGGGGGAAGAGGATGGGTGCCTTCTGTCCATGGGCAGCTGTTCCAGCAGCTGGGGCAGGGTTCTTTATCCCTTCCAGGACCCTGCAGGGGTATCTGCTGCTCAGGGGCCAGC
>VZUI01091146.1:0-35970 GCA_013401135.1 Cettia cetti
CCTTCCCTTCCCTTCCCTTCCCTTCCCTTCCCTTCCCTTCCCTTCCCTTCCCTTCCCTTCCCTTCCCTTCCCGTTTGCTTGTATGTATTATGCAATGTCAGTATTTGGAATTATCTTCAAACAAATGGGACACAGCAGAATTCTTGGAATATGGGACTTACTTGATTAGAAACTCAGTGTGTGTGAGCTGTGTCCATTTCTAGGATCTTGCATTCTCAGGACTTTCTTTTTGCTTTGCTCGCTTGTAAAAGGAAGCTTTTTTTTTTTTTAGTGGTTTTTTGTTGGTGGTGGGATTTTTTAAATGTGTATTTTTGTTCAGGTGAAAACAATTTGAAAAGGCTCAGATTCACTGCTCTTCTTACTTTCACTCACAACATTGATTGCCCCAAAGCCAAGAAAATTAACAAAGAATTTCATGCTATTGTCCTACCTTGCAGAGTCCATGTGAGAGACTATGCTGTGTCACGACCAGTATGAAACAATAAATGAGCTTGCATGGTACTTCATGCTGTTGGAAATCAGATTGTTTCCAGGAGATAAACCTCTTTTGTAGGACTTGGTTACTGTATTTTGGAGATTGTATTTCACAAACTAGCATGAGGTGTTGCTTTGCTTTTCAACTAGGAAGGTAAAACCCACACCACTTTTAACTGAGAACCTTTCTCAGTTATGTTATACATTGAATGCTGTGTGGTACATATTTATACCAATATATGTGCCAGGCAAAAAGAAGGGGTAATGCAGTAGCTACTCCCTTAACTGTGTGAACTCCCTGAGGATGTAATGATTTATTAATGGATTGACAAACCTTCATATGCACTGCAACCCTTCATTATTAATATATTCATAATTATTTATATGGTTTGAACTCTTGGTATATTTTATCAGCATTTCCCAGAGTATTTCCTAAAATATGATAGTAGAAGTTGATTTGAAGACCTAAGGTCCAGCACATACTACTGTGCAAAGTTCAAAATGCCCCTTGGTGTGTGGGTAAATGCAGGTATATGGGATTCAGTTCACTTTCCTTGTTGCCTTAATTGGAAGAGCATCTCTTCCAGTTAGTTAGTTCTAACAATTAAATCTCTGTATCCATCATTCCCTCTCTGCAAGACTGTGTGCTCTTTGCCTTTTCCCATTAGTGGTGCAGAGAGAGACTGCACAGGAGGTTGAAAATTTTTCCTATTATTTGCTTTGCTTATTAATAGCTTCTTATTCCACTGCTTTAAGAGAATCAAGCCAGTGACCTCAATTTACCTTACAGCAATTAATTGACTTACAATGATTCGTACATTATTAGCACTAGAACAGTGATATCCTGTAATCTGTTGCAGAGGTATATATTTAACATTGAAAGGATTCTTTGTGTGCTCGAGCTGGAGGGGAAGGAGTTTTTCCTGGAGCCTCTATAGTGACAAGGTGGCACTGCTTCCAGGTTCCAGGGGCTGGAGAGAGGCATGAGGCACTAACCTGGCAGTAGTAAGGGAGAAGGCTGGTCTAAACTCTCTAGTAGAAAACTTCTCTTGTCTGTGCTTAAGGGTAGGTTCTGTTCTCTTGTGGTGGGTATGGGCTTGATATCATTGTTTTCCTGGTGGGACAGGACTTGCAAAAGGGATTGATAGATTTTTCTTCTTAAATCAATATTGCAGCCAAACTGAGAGAGTGATTGTTGATTGAACTGGGCAGCAGTAGAGCTGCAGTTGTGTGCACAGGCTGTCTGATTAACCATTGCATTGTGCAGCAGTGGTTTCTGTGTTTGTTAGTTTGTTGTTGGGATAGCTTTAGCTGTTCCCAAGCTCTAGAGAAATGTATGAGATACCTGACTGCTTGCACAACATAAGTATCATAATATTTTTGGTTTTATGATTGTTTTTCCTTGTTCATTGAAAATACAGCTCATAGGGCAAAATTAAAAGGAGACATTTCTATCAGAAACCAAAAGAGGTGAAACAAGTGATCCTGACAGGGTACAGAGTACATGCTGTGGTTGTCTTAAAACACTGTGACTGTTAAGGTTTCATTCATGGCCTAAGTTAACAAAACTGAAACTGGTTCTAGGTATGTCTGACCATAAGTGTCAGTGCAGTCCTGTGCACTGCACCCTTCTGCCCTCTGTTCTGCTTAGCAGTGTTGGGTGAAGTGCTGCACCAACAGCTTTGTGTGATAACAACTTCCCTCCCCCTAATTTTTCTTTTTCTCTTGTAAAAATCCTAAAGGGTACCTTGAGTTTGTTAGAAAAACTACAAATGTTTGTTCCAAAAAGTGTATTTCATGGATAAAAACTTCCCTCCTTCTCTCTTAACTTTTTCCACTGCTATGTGATGACACAGTAGGCAACATGGACCTGTTCTGTTATGAAGTCACTTGTACAGGCATGAAATGTTCCTTTTTTCATGTTTCTTAAGCTCACTGATGTCTGTTAGTTACCTGAAACAATTTTTCTAGATTGTGGCTGGTCAGCAGAAGACAGCTTGAAAGAAAAAGAAATTGAATGTGTTAAAGCTTTTTTCTGTTACAGGAAAAGTGGTAACATGATTGTGCATTTCTGCCCATCTCTCTGCCTTTGCAGCACACCTCTTGTTGATTTGCTAGACAGCACAGAGTTGCCAGAAACTTGTGTGGATGATGCCGTGGGCCGTCCAGTTGGCTTGGCAACAGGAAATTCGGAAGAGGCTGTTAATTGCCCTCCTCCTGGGATGAAGGAAACTGCTGCAGAAAAAGCAGACTCTGATCGTAAGCAAACCGGCAGATTTTTCCCTCTAATGATGTGTGAGATCAAGATTAAATAACTAGCTTGATATGAGATTGGTTCCTTATGAAAAATGTAGAACTGTATTAGGAAGCTCCCTTAGATTATATGCATAAGGACAGTTTTACCCATTACTGGAACAACAAGGACAGAGATACAAAGGAAAAGTCAGTTCTTCATTGGCTGTAACTTTGTCCACAAATACATTAAAGTGCCACTTTCTAAGCAATTAATTCTTTTATTGCTCGCTCACTGTGAGGATGGCTGGGCAAATGAGCTCCCAGGAGTGCAGTGCTGTGGTTTGATGCACACAGTCTGCAGGCTTGAAATTTGCACCAGAGCTTGAGCAAGTAGATTCCCCCATTCCTGGGCTTTTTTGCACAACTTCAAAATTATGTAATTGGTATTTAGGAGTAGTGCAAGTTACGAGTCAGGTAACTCCGCAGTGACATTAGGAAGATTATTTCTTCTTTGTCTTTTTCAGCATTTGAAGACACGTTCCTAAAACTGAAGCAGCTGGAGACAGAGTGCAGCAGCCCCATGCCAACTGAGCGTCCCAATGTAAACATAAACATACAGGTAACTGGCCTTCATTCCCCCTGCTACCATCCTGAGTGTTGTTCAGATCATTCTGAAAAGTCTTCCACTTGCCTTGGTCTGTTTGTAAGACTTTGAAGACTATGAGTGCGTAATACTGGGGAATAGTAAGGGAAATACAAATGCTTTATGGTGTATAAGCCTACGTGTGACAGGGCAGTGAGATAAAGATGGGTGCAGAGGTGCATGTGTGCAGACTGCAGCCTGCTGAGATTTTCTAAAATCAGTGGGAGTAAAAGGCATAAATGCTTGAAATGTTTCCCAGTTGTCTTTATCTGTAGGTTACTACCTGCATGGTGTTGGATGGTTCACCCTCTTTTTGGAAGGGCTGAGCTGCTTTCCTGGCATTTTTCAGTTCTGAGAAGGTTGTTCTGATGTTTTGTTTTGAGTCAAGTTTGCTGCTGATCCGTCCCTCCTGTTAAGTAACCAGTGTGTACCTGCTCTCTGATGTAGATATTAGTGCTCTGTGTTTACACTAAGAGCATGATATGGTTTGATTTACTGCTCTCAAATCCCTCTGAGCAAGTCAGGCTGCACTTCATGGGCAGCTGAGCCAAAGTACAAGCCTGAGTGCCCTGAACAGGGCGAGGGCTCTCTTCTCCCTCCTTCCTCTTCAGTCTTTCTTCCCCAGCTTCCCTCTCTCCTCTGTCACTGCCAGGAATCCTTGCAGGTTTCAGTGAACAAATGTATATACAAACTGGCAAACAATTTTTTTCCCAGCCTTTGTTTTGAACTCTTCGTTGAGGTGCTGGATTTCTTTAGGTTTTTAGTTTGCTCTTTAAGTTGGTAAATAGTGAGTTAAATAGGTTCAGGGAAAGGGTCAAAGAAATGCCAGGGCCATAGTGAAAATAAGTAGTGTTGCTAGCAGGGATAGAGAGGCCAGGATCCTCCCTTAGAACAGCTGTGAACTTTGATGGATTCACTGCTTACCAGACAAGTGCCCCCAGACAATATATTCTGGGGTTTTTTAATAAGCTTTAAAAAATGAAATTTAATTTTCCATTACTCTGCTTTCTCTGATGCAAAAAGCTTTGGGAGATTTTTGTGTTTTGGGCATGCAGAGAGAGTGAAACGCCTTGCAGTGTTATCTCTGTTTAGGCTTGCTGGGAGGCCCGAAGATTTATCTAACTTTGAGTAAAGCAGCTATGATTTTTCTTGCTCCCTCAATAGTAAGAGAACCAGGTGCCAGGAGAGGTGTTTTGCAGTGTGTGTTTGACCTAAGCCCACTCCTAAGCGTTTGTTTTCCACGTCCATGTGAGAGAAGGCTGCTGCTGTGGGTGGTGCTGCAGGCTGCTTGGCTCATGTCCCCTTTAAGGGCTGCTGTCAGGGCTGCCTGGTGCACCTCTCTGCTTGGTGAGTGCATTACAAAGATTACCAGGTCTCTAAGGAGATTAGTCAGTAGACTGTAGGTCCTGTTATGCTGAAACACCGCTTCTACATAAGCTAAAGCAAATTAATACAGTTTATTTAAGAATATTTTAGCCTGTTGAGCTCCACTTTAGTTCAGACAGTGAGGGGAAAAACATTTAATTGGTTAATTGAAAAGAAAGGACCAAAACTGTTTCAGTGGTTTTTAAATTGTGGCTGATTTATAATAAGCAAGCTGAGATTCCTGTAATGAGCTAATCTAACAAACAGCTCCCAATACAGAACAGTCACAGTCACCCAGCTGCTGTCACATGAGGTGTGGAGTAACTTTAGAGGTTGGAGATCCTGAGGGGACAGTAACCTGATTAGAGAGCAAGAACATTTGCATAACAGAGAATTATGGATCAACAGTATGCCAATAGGTGGGTAAAACACCGTTCAGCTTTCAAGAAGGGAGTGCAAATTATATTAGGAAAATGTAGGAGTAGATCATTGGAAGTTTTTTTTAGGGCAGAAGAGATAGAATAAAACTTCTCTGCCTGTGATGTAGCTGACCAAGTAGTCACTTGAGAGTGTTTGTTTAAAAAAGATAGACAAAGATTAGAGACTCTCTGCATACTTCAAATTCCCAATGCTTCAGATTGCAAAGACATGTAGGTTACAGTAGCACCAAATGAGCACACCCTTCAGAGAGGAAGGTTAATGGTTTGGAAATCAGTCCTGAAGAGTGACCTAAAAGTCACTCTTAAAATGCTTTCTTTCCTGCCTTTGAAGGCTACTTTAAAAAACATAGAAACTTTCATTTATAGTGTTTGTTATAAAATATATCTATGGGCTCTTCTCCTGTACTTAGTTTTCTCCTTAATCTATTAGTAAAAGTGCCGTGGTATCTGTGCTTGTGCCTCTTCTGGCAGAATTGCATGGGACTGCAATATATCCACTAAAACCTTGCAATAAGTTTAGATCCTGGAGCTTGCTATTATTTCAGAGGGAATGCAGTATTGCAGCATTCTCTCTGAACCTGTGTGGTTACAGATTTCAGCACATGTAGAAACTGTTACAGTACGTAAGAGGTTTGGTAAAATGCATTGGGGGAAAGTGTTACCTTTCTACTTCTGAAGGCAGAGCTGCATCCTGAGCTTCATGACACTGTTACATGCCAACTCACTTTGGCTTTGTTAATTCAAAATCTTTACCTGTTCTCCATCAGGGGACAGAGATGGCCTGACAGTCATCTTTATGTAATTCTGTACTTGGAATCAATCAATCCTGATTGATATCTTTGATAGGGAAATATTTATCTATCTATCCCTCTTCTGGAGAAAAAGAGGAAGCGAGGGAATGAATGGCTTCATTCTTCTCTGCTGCTCACTGCCAAAATCTGTTGGGATGGAAGAATGCAACTTTGTCCTTTCCCAGCTTTCACTAATGCAGTGACCAGATCTGACAAAGAGAGCAAATAGCTTTAAATACACCAACGCTCTGCTTTCATCAGCTTCTGAAGGGAAATGAACAATAAAGGTTCACCCTGTTTGCCCATGCTTGAAGTCTGCTCCTGAGTCAGAAATGCAAGGACATGAAGGTTTACTTTTTCTGAATTTGTTGTGATCTGTAAATACATGGAAGTTGTTCCAAAATGTGCCTGTATCAGGCTCCATCTTCCTGCACAAAGTGATTTTTAGTGGCACCAGCAACACAACTCAAAAGCACAAAGGACTGGGATCACATGCCTTGTTACAGCCTTTAATCTTTCCTTGCCTTTTTGCATCACTGCCTAGCTCCATGCTTTGATTGAAGAACACAGTACAAGTGTAGTTTGTCTAGTCCACGGAAACAACAAATATTCCTAATGAGCTAGAATAATGACAAGCCCCGGCAGCTTTACCATTTTGTGTGAACAACTGAAGTCTTGTAAATTAGCCATCTTGAGCATTAGCAGGTGCTGGATGCTTTTCCCTCTAGCTATATGCTTTTTTCATTTAAAAAACCTGTAAGACACCTATGCTTTTTTCAAGTGCAAAATAGGGCTGAAAAATGGATCATTAATATTGAGGGAAATATTTCCTTGGCAGTATGGAGTTTATACTCGATTAAATTAAAATATTCTGTGATAGTACTGAGCTTTTCAAAAGTAGGGAGTTTAATCGTTAATAGACTAGAGTGACCTAATTAAATTGATTGTTCAGGTGGAGGAAGCGGAGAGGAAGTTAAACAATAAAATGGTACTTCAAGCACCAGTGTACTGCTGTGCTCAGTTAAAATGATCAGATTTATTGTGTTAATGAAATAATGCATTCAAAATGCTGTGCCAGGTAGTGTCACACATGGCATCTCCTTCAGTGAGGTCCAGTGTGAAGACTTAGATTATCACAGCTGGCAGCTGCAACTGTACAAATAATGATAATTCAGTTGTGAATTCAGTTGGCAATTCCAGCAGCTTCTCTAAAATAAAAGTACTTAATTGTTTAATAATTGTTAATCTTAATGAATTATGTGAAGGTGCATCTCTTAATATCTGCTGGCAGTAGTCCTTTAGCAGCACTTGGTTGTTGGTCCTCATAACTTTTTATGTTGACAGTGTCCCTTGGATATTTTGTGAAGTTCATTGCTGACGGGGTCAAAATTTGAAAACAGATTCTCCTTTAGATAGTCTCCTAAGATCCTGTTTGGATATCCCAAAATATGATTTAGAGGGAGACAAAAAAGAAATGAAATGTTTTTTCCCTCTGTAAAGACCAAATAACTACAAGTTGTCACCAGTGTCTCCAGGGAATGTTAAAAGCTGAAAGTGGATGGAGAGCTGTGGGGGGACAGGTGTTCACCTCTTTTTAACTCCTCTGCTCTGGGCTCTCTCTCTTTCTCTGCAATGGGCTTCATTCCTCCTGGGCACGCTGCAGTCGGGGCAGGCAGAAGTGCAGCAGGATTGTCCCTGCTCAGGCAGCCCTGCAGCGCTTGCCTCCTGGGAAGAGCCTGCCCTAGGCAGTGGCATATGGTGAGGAAAGCAGGACTCTGTCTCCCCCTGCTGAGTCATACCCTCAGAAGGGAGGTCACAGGGTTTAGTTTTCACTCAGCTAATTAACTTCTGCCACTAATCAAATAGCAATTAGTAGATTGAATGCTTAATTAACATTTTATAATTAAGAAATGCAATTTTCATCATGAAATATACTGTAGTGAAAGGTATCTTATTCTTACTTCTGTTCATTATGTATCTGGCTGCCAGTTTGCTCTGATATAATCAGTGGTGGGAGAGGTAGTTAGTAGCACATTAATTAAACTTTTGATCTAACTTATAAGTAGATTTTAAATTAAAAAATCTTCCCAAGTTGCATTTGAGAGTAAATTATCAGCTTTTAGTTAGGCAGCACTGACATGATATATCAGCTGTTACTGATCTCCTATCAGTAAACTAGGCTGCAGTCTTAGGATGCACTTCATTTCTTGCACACTGTATTTTTAGCACAGCATATCCACATTTAAGTTTTGTATATCCACATTGAAGCATTGTGCTTTTTTTACTTTGTGTTGATATGACATTACAATCGAGTTCCAAAATAAAGGAAAAAATTGCTTTTTAATTTCAGCATAAATCTGCTAACTTTCCTCTGGCTTCACAGCCTTGTTATTTAGAGATGTTGATAAACTTCAGCCCAGACTTGTCCATGTGGAAACTGCTTCTGATAAAGATGTTTTCATGTCTAGGATGAAGTGGTGAAGTTGACAGATAAATGTCTTAACAATGCAATCGAGAGCCCAATCGTAGCAGCCAAGTGGCTTCCAGCAGATCTCAAAAGCAATATCCTGAAGGCCCAGGCAGAAGCAGTGCACAAGGTAAATACTCGACTGAACAGAGCTGTGACGCTCTCAAATGTTTTATTTCTCCTCAATTGCCTGATGTTGGAGAAGGTGCTCTGCAGATAAGGGTGTTCCAAGAGCCCTGTCCAAGGCAGAGTCAGAAGGCTTCTCAGCCTTTCTTCACAGTGAATAGAATGTTGTTCCATACTAGAATGGTTGCTCAAGGAGGAATTTCTGTCCTTGATACTCAACAGGTAACTGGACAAGACCCTTGCAAGCCCTGGTTTGAGAGGTCATTGAGACAGGTAACCTCCAAAGGTTGCCTTCTAATCAAGCAATTATTCTGTCACTAAGACTGGGCTTCTTGCATGTTGTATAAATTCCTTAGCAAATAATGGTATTTTATTTGGCTTTGTTGGTGAATTTTTTTTAATTTCTGCATTGAAATTGTCTCATGGAATGGATGTTCTGAGTCCCTGAGCTGTAGATGAACAGCACGTTTTTGTGCTGGGATAGAGACACTAAGCTCTACTGTGAATCTCAGAACTGACACAAGATGGAAACAGGTATCAGAAATTTATGTCTCTGTTCATTTCTTTCTCTCAGGTTGGAAAAGATGACAGCATGACAGGTGTCAAGAATTCCAATATTCAGGAAGCTGCTGCCAGGTAGTGAATAGATTTGTAAGAAACATGTAGTGTAGTTACCCCACTACAGAACTGAGAACCTGCAGCTTAGCATGGTCTGCCAGTGGCTCAGTCATCTTTGTATTTTACCTTGCATAGGATACCTTAACCTCATTAGTGTGAAGTGGTTTTGATATGAAAACCAGGGTTATAACTGCAAGTTTTATTATATACAAGATAATACAGAAGCTCTTTATTGTCCCATATTTGATGACCATTGTTACACCAGCAATTTCAATCACTAATTATTGTGATATGTGAACAGCTTCAGTGTGGGGAGAGGGAATGGGTCTGTTCACAGTAGCTGTTTACTAGTGGGAAAAAATTGTACACAAATCCCTGACAATGACAATTTCCTGAGAATTACTAAATATGAAACGATTGCAGGGTCTAGTGGGATTGCAGGCATTGAAAAAGTTTTAAAGGTTACAGTATCTAACTTCTTGACCATTTGTGAAGATGCACATGTGGCAAACTCAAAGAGCAGAGGGTGATACTGTGAATAAAATGTACATTAGCATCCCCAAAACTGTGTTGTAACAAGTGATTCATAAAGAGCTTTCCATGGAAGGTTGTACCCGTTTTCAGTTTGGTTTGTTTTTTATTGGTCTGTGCCAGGAACATTATCCTGTCAGGCAAATCACAGAGCAGTCCCCCAGCAACCAGTCCGGTATTTCAAGATCCAAGGGAGCTGCTGAGAGCAATCCCTGCTTCAAACGCCTTTGTTCCGTAAGTGATTCTGGAGAAACATGTTTCTGGGGTAAGGGGACTTCGTGGAGATTATGATGAAAAGGCCTGAAAAGATGAGGAACAGTTGCTGAGCATTTAGGCTACATCTAACTAAGCAGGTTTAGGGATGCATTTTTAATTACTGCTGCAGCAGTTAATCATTGTAGGCCAGGCCTCGGGGTGAGTATCCTTGCAAGCAGTAAGTGAATCTTTCTCATCTTCTGAAAGGACTGAGATTCCTGACATCCTGCTGCCCCTGGCTCTAAAGAGGAAGATAAGAGGATGACAGGAAAGGCTTCAGGCAAATTAGACACAAGGGCTGAAGAAACTCCCTTGAGATAGAAGAAGTCGATACTGTTGGGTCTATACACAGCTGGAACTGTGAGAGAGAGCAGTAATCTGTGGAGGTAGTTGGAAGGCATTTACATTAACAGACAAACATCTGTCTTTTGTCTGCCTCCATTGGAACTGGTGTCAAGGTTTTGAGCTATCTGGGAAGCAGCCCTGCCCTGTTCCATGCTGTCCGGGTAGGGTGCTAATGAGAATGTTTTCCCCTTTCAGTAATACCTTGAATGAGGACAATGCTGACTCCAACCGCGAGGACCTGCTAATTCCAGCTAATCTGGCTCCAACTGAGGAGGCTGCTGTTTCAAAGGTATCACCACCTGCCAGCCTGGAAGGTTTCTGTGTCACATTCTGAGCTCCCGATGCCTCCAGGCAAGCCCAGCAGGCCTTGCTGCATGCCTCTCATAACTCTGTGAATGCCAGGCGCTGGGAATGCCAGAGAATGCTTTCTGAAGCAGGCAGGGACAGGGACACTGCACAGATCTTTCTGAAGGCCATTTCTGAGTGTCCTTTCCGGTTCGTGGCCTAACTCTTATTTTTCTAAACTGGTTGTTTTTCTCACACTGGAGGGGAGCCCCTTACATCCCAACGATTTTATGCTCCAGTAAGGAGACTGTAGGGGTGAAATTCTCATATAGGCAGTTCCCATCAAAAGAACCACAGAAGGAAAAGTTTAAATTTAGATGCTCATTTGTTATATTCTAGTTACCTTAAGGTAATTTTTAACTGGACTCGATTAAGAACACAGATTTGGGGATTAAACTTTCTTTTTCCTTCCCCAAAAGAAAAGCAGAGTCCAGTAGCATTGGACCTGTGCTGCCTTCACTTGAGCAGACTGGCAGGTTGTTCTGGATGACCAAAACACCCTGCCTTGTAGCTGGTGGGCCTCTGTATTATGTAGTTGATCCCACTGACTAATCATAAATTTCACCGAGTTCAAACACCCCACTCCAGACTTTGCTGACCTTTCCAATGGTGAAGTACCCCACCTTCTCAGAGGGGAAGGGACAGTTTCACTGCTTGCTTACAGGGCAATGATGTTGTTTCCAGTACATTACTGAGAATAAGGGAAATTAAAAGACTCTTAAAAAAGATTGAATAGAAAGACTTGAAAAAATAGGCCTGATAGAAAGTGGTGTTCATTAACGTAGGAAACCACTAGAGTATTCAGTAGACCTCTGTGGTTACTACTGGGAATTCAATTCAAAACTGATTTATTCCATAGAGCACTCCAGATGACCAGGACGTTTCCTTAACATCACTGACAGAGAATCTAATTGACTTTACAGAAGCCACACCTCGGGTAAATGTATTTCAAACCCAAACTTCTTCCTTTGCACATACCAGTGATTTTTACTCATGAACTCTCCTCTGGCTTTAGTGTCTGTCTGCCAGGCTTGGATCTGCAGCCGTGGAAAGAAGTGATGGACAGGGCTCGCTGCTCTCATGGCCCCCAGCTGCAGGGTGGCTGGTGTAGGGGTGTAGACTTTACAGCTTTGCAGGGGAAAGGAAGGAACCTGAGGAGTGACTCTGTATGTGTGCCACAGGGTCCTCTAGTACTGTTTTAGTAGAGCTGCGAGTGCCAGCCTGCTTCTCACACTTTTGGGGATACATAAGGGTTCAGTAATAAATAATTCAGAAATTATATGGGAAAATGTATGTACATGTCTATATGTCTGTATAAATACAGATACACAAATACTTGAAAAGTAAACTTGTAATACTAACCAAGCTTTTTATATAGGTTAAAAGAAATCTCTCAAAATCTATGCTGGCAAAGTGGAGTTACATTGTATGCACCAAGAGAAAGGGGGAAGAAGGAGGGCGTTTACACTATTCACAGTAGTGTGCTCTGGATTAAGGTTGTCCACAAAGCACTAAAACATGATGAATTCTTTCCTTTGGAAGGAAGCACTGAGTTGAAACTGCTCCCAGTGAGTGTCTGGCTCTGTGCTCAGTGGGTGCCACATCTCCACCTAATCACTAGTGTGATTCAAAGGCTAAGGAGGGGCAAATATCTGAGATTGTTTTGGGGGAGGTGTTGTTTTGGGAGGCAATGCTATTTTGACAACATTCTCAGCTGTTTTCAACTTTTAATTGAGCTTTTGTTTGCTTTTTGTAGGTGTCTTCTCAGCCCATTATAACACCGAGGTGGATAGTGCCAGTAAGTTACTTTTCCATTTCTTAACAAAGGAAAAAATGAAAGCTTTTGTCATGATTAGGAAACGGGAGTTCAAGTTAAATAATGAAATACAATAGTTTTTAATAGTTTGAAGGTCTATAAAGTAATGTACCAGACCAAAAATAAAGCAAACTAATTCAGCTGGAGTAAATCAGACAACATACCCTGTTAATAGCTAAAATTAATTTCTGCTGTATTGGACTGCAGATAAATGCCATATAATTTCTTAAAGAATTTGTATTTAGTAAAGCCCAGGCTGGAGTTTAATGAATCCTATTTTTGCCATTTGTAAGTAAATGGTATTGAAAAGTTACCTTGTCTTGCCCCGGCTGGTGTTTGAGTTTCTTGTTTCATTCTTCCCCATTCAGACGGGACTCATTTCCAACGGGCCTTTGGGAAATAACGTTGCCTTATCTTTGAAGGCAGTGAAAGGCAGCACGGAGACCCTGATGCCCTCGGCTGGATTGACACCATCCCAGCAGACACCCCAAGTCCTTGCCAGGTGAGGCCTCCTCAGCTCGTTCCACTAGTCTCTGTGGGCACTCCTATTGCTTCCACTGACATAGTTACAGTGGCCATTTAGACACAGTGCCTTGTTTTGCTGTGCTAATAAACTGTAGTTCTGTCTCAGTTTATAGCATCTGAAATATTACAGATAAACTGATGTGGGTATATGATAATTTCACTTCAGTTTCTTTTCTTATCTGCTCATATTTTCTAATGCTAGACTAAAGTTGCGGTACAGAAAAAAAATTCTGAGAAATCTCTTCACAGTGTTTCAGCACCTGCCAGAGGATTGGTGGGGGAGGAGAGGGATGCCCCCCAGTTATTTCTAAGCTATATGTGAGTCAGAAAACCAAACTGGTAGAAGCCTTTTCCCTTGCTATTCCATTCTGCCATGCTGGTGAGGCAGAATTGTGGCAGTGATGATCAGGCCTTGCAGTGACCATCGTTAAAGAATGGCAGTGGTGCTACTGCTGCGTTGTTTAAATTTCATTCAGTGTTTGCTCTTCTGCAGTTGTCCTTTAGAGAGGTTTGGGTTTGTCCCTTGGTCTCATTAAGATACAAGGGGAACACAGCCATGAATGCTCTTTGAAGCAATACTCCTCTCTTGTAATCCATCATGGCAGACCTTTTTGAAGGAGTGTATTTACAGAGCCTTATATTTTTCCCCCCTTTTAGCCCAGTTACTGAGGATGCTACAATAAGAACGAAATGTCTACTCACCACTGAGCTCTAGAAGAAGGAGTCTCTGAACCTCTCACCTTGTAAAAACTCAAATCTTCTAGCATATCTCCAAGGGATCCTTCCAAAAGACTTGCTTGGGATCAAACTCGTGCTGAACAGGAGTCAGACAGCCGGCTGGTTTGCCAGGATCCAGGAAGAGACTTCTACATTTATCACAATCTAACTGGAATTGCAGCCTGAACCGGGATGTAAAACCACATGCACGTTTCATCTTCTCCCTTGGGCGAAGCAAAATGTCTCACTGGAGCTAGTTCTGAACTGAGGAGAAGAAAACCGTTGTGTTCTGCTTGTGCTGGGTTAATTGTTCCTTGCCTGAGCTGGCTCTGGTGCTGCTGGAAGGTGCCGCAGAGCGGTGGGCTGTGAGCACGGGGCCCTGAAGGCTGTGGAATGATGAACATCGCAGGGATGAGGAGAACTCGCAGGGCCCCCTCGTGGCCATGCCCTGCACAGGGCTCTCCATGCTGGTCACGGTCTCATACAGCCAAGGACACTTTCTTCTGTGTGATTATTCCCTCTGGTTCTCCTTCGTTTTACCAACACATACTCTCATTTTTGGCCTTAACCCCCTAAATAATCTTTGCACACCCTATTACAGTACCTGGAAAGCATGAAAATCTAGTCCATCAATGACCAGCCGTGTAGACTGGATTTGAGCTGCTGCTCATTGCAACCAAGAAAATGCAAATTACCTGCCAAACAGCTTATAGCATTAGCAGAATACAGCAGAGGTCCCACGTTTGGCACTGATCATTTCATTTCCTACATGATTCAAATACATGCATTTTAGAGTAGAGATCTGTATGTTTTAAAAGCCAAAGCAGTACAGATGTGAGTGCAGCTTACTTCAGGAACTGCTTATTGATTAGTAATGATGTCTTCTAGGACTAGAAAGGAAAAGACTTTTCTTGTTTCTCTTCATGCTGTTTCTGGGTGTTTTTTCCAGTTGCTGTGCTTTTAGGAATACCTAACAGGTATTTTTGCAGCATGAGGGTACAACTACATCAGTTCTTGACACCACTTTGAATCCTGTTCCAAGTGTCATTTAGTAGTTGTATACGGAACAAACAATAGAAAGGCTAGGGTGAAAATAGGAAAAAAAGGATGAAAAATTCCTGTAAGCAATTCACTTCTTTGTAGAAGGAGGGTAAGAGCACACAGTCCACAGAGCAGGTGAAGGTCTTTGGGTGCTCAGGTTAAGTCTGGAGTACAGTCCATACAGTTCAGAGATGATCTGAGCTCTGGGCAGCAATATCATCACATGGACCGTGGAGATACAGCCTGTGAAAAAAGTAATGCAGAGTAAGAGGGAGGAGAAACAAAGATGGTGAATCCCACATCTAACAAGGAAGTACAGATGAAACAACTGTGATCTTTCTTTCTGAGGAAGAGGTTTGTATATGTGACTAGAGTTGGAGAGTGTTTTCTGCATAGTGCTGCTCTTTGTAGATACTTATATGCATGTGGTTCTTAGAAACAAACTTAAATGTGAAAATCGGTTCTGGAACCTGTATGCACAATTTCCTTTCTGCCCATTGGCTGCGTGCACGTGTCTCAGTGTAAACAAAGGTTTGGACCAAACCACTATGGGTTGTGCAAGTAAGCTGAGCCCAGTGAGGCTGCTGCATTCAGACCAAGGTGTGGATGCTGCTGTTTCTTTCATGCTCTTCTTTGCAAGATGCTGAATGCGAGTTAAGGGAGAAGCCACGGAGAAGCCATGTTGGATTTTAGATGGCCCACTGCCACTTCTCAAAACCCCTGAGGCCTTAATAGAGGAATGTAGGGACCAGGAAAGCTCATAGAACTGACACACCAGAGTAACTGCAGGCAGTGATTTGCAGCCACTGCCTCAAGAACCAGGATTTCAGGATTGGTGGCAGGTGCTGCGGGTGCCCCTCCAGCCAGCCCCTGGAGCAGCACACAGGCACATCCCGCTCCCGCGCTGCCGGACGAGCAGAGCCCCGGACCAGGCACAGGGCTCCTGCTCCCAGCCCTTCAGCTCTCTCATGGCTACTTCCAGTTGAGTATTGGCTTTCTTTATACTTACAAGTCTGAGCCTTACTGCTTATTAAAATGTAGATGATTCCTGATTCGAATAGCAAATGTCTTAGTCTGGATTAATAATGCAGTTGCCAGCAAAGTTCCTGCAGGAAAAGGGAAGCAATGGCTGCAACAGTCTGCTTCCTGCACAAAGCCAGGACTGTGTGTGGAAACTTGGCACTTGCTATTCATCTGTTTGCTCAGCAGCTGAGCTGGCATTCACCAGCTACATGTGTTGGGTTTGTAAATAGACAGAATGCAGTAGCATTTTCTTAGGCATGTTTGATATTTGGCTCTTCCCATTGGGTTCAGGAGCTCTGTGAACTGTCAGCTTGAATCCCTCCCAAAACTGGAATAACAGAAGTTTACAGTTTTCCAGCACTGTGTGTTGAATACCATCCTTAGATTCCTCCCAAGCCATCACAGCAAATAATAAGTAAATAGCGTGTGTTGAGTGTGTCCCCTAAAAATCTAAATGGTTCCAAATAACCAACTGTTATTTCAGCATGGTCAGCATAGCAAGTGGTTGGAGGGAAATGTTGTAATTACACACATGCACACACAGAGAAACTTCAAAGGGGTGAGGCTTTCCTCAATTTTCAGAGTACTTATATTTGAAATTTCACATAAAAATACAAACATTTCAACTGGTAAATTGGGAAACTGCAATATATCTAATAGATTTAGGACTACAAACCCAATTCTTCCCAGCAATATCTGATACTTGGAGAAAAAATATTCACTCAATTTACCTTGATGTAGCTTGTTTAGCTAACCAAATCTTTGTTATATAGGGAGTCTGGTGAGACCAAGGTGACAGAGGTTTGTGATCTGAACATCCTGCAGTTTGGCATCACTGTTCTGCTTTGCAGCTAGAGGTACTGTGTTACAACATGACTGACTAATAGGTAACATAGCATTACTCATCACCTGCATTTTATCAAACACAAATAGGGATAAATAGTTCCAACAGTTAGTGTAGTAAAGTATCAGTTAATGCCTGTATGCTACTGAGAAAAAAGGATTCTCATACCATTGCTATACTATTGATTGATTTGCTGTAGGGTCCAAGTATTTTCTTAAAGACTATTTTTCAGTATTTATTTAAAGAGATTTATAAATAAAACTTCTGTGTGAATCTGGTGTCAGGATGTTGGCAGGTCTGCCCCCAACTTAAAAGCTGCAAGAGTTGACAGGAATGAATGAATGAATGATAAGTGATTGGATCCAAAATATAAGTCACATTCTGTAGAGTAAAAGGTTTTATAGAAGTCTTGGTGTTTCTAATAACAGCATCCCAGCCCTTATCTCTAACTGATTAACCTGAGAGAGATGCATTTCAGTCTCACCCCTTTAAGACCATCAGAGCCTGCATGTGCTTGCATGCATTTACAGGCTTAGGAAACGGGCATTAAAATGTGGGAGTTGAGGCTTTCTTGCACCAGTTAAGGGAATCTCTTCTTTAGTGATAGTAGAGTTTAATGTTAGGTAAGTTACATGACATAAATTACCTACTTACCTGTTAATGAGTCACGGTTAATGAATTGGCTTGAATGTATTTGATTTTAAACCTAAATTTTACTCATACTTTGTTGAAGACAGCTATGTAAGACAGTTTTGGACAATTTTTTGGACATGGCTTCAGCAAGAAAATTTGCAGCCCTGTTAGGGCAGCTGAGGTGAATAGTTCTGCTACCTACATGTGGGTCTCTGTACAAAGTGTTTGCAGTCCTTGCCTGCTCTCCCTTTGTCTGCAGCCTGCTCCTTCCTTCTCGTGTCATGAAGCAAAGACACACTGTTGGGATAAGGGTGTCCGTCACAAACAGCACTGGATATATTTTTCACATTGTGAACATATTTTGGTACAGTCTAAATCTACTGGTGAAGTGATAGCAGCTCTGTTCCACAGCCAGCTAGCATTTAAAGCTCTATCTGGGCACATAGTGTTTCTGAGTGTAGCAAGTTGTAGTATCTATATACATATATATGTAGCTGTTAGACAGTGTAATGTCACAGCTTTCAAATGCAGCTGGACAATCGTAACTTTTCAACCAAAAAATAGAGCAGTGTATGCTAATGGCCTTTCAGTGACACGGCTGCGATCCGGGTGTTCGCTCCAGGCGCTGGCAGCTCAGGCAGGAGTGCTCAGTGTCCCCTCAGTGTCCCCGCCGTGCCGCGGCTGCTGGCAGTGCTGGGGGAGAGGCGGGTGCTCAGCACGGCCCCTTAGCGCCAGGGCCGCCTCGGTGGCTCCAGCGGCTGCTGAGGAGCAGGCACTGCCGGCAGCACCGCCACACCCACAGAGCCGGGGGCCACGGGATCCTTCCGCAGAATTCACCTCCTTTTGACTGCTTGGCTCGAGCACTGTGCTCCATAAACACACACCCTACCTATATAACTGGACAAACTTATTTTTAAAGTATATAAGAATATTTTTTTAGCTAGATTTGTTTTGTTAAAGCTGCACTAACTACTGTATTTTTACTTTTTATATGTAAAGCTTGGTAATAGCGCTCTGTATAATTTATTTGTTGGGTTTTTTATAAAACAAAGTGCACCCTCTTGCTTCTGTTTCACGACACTGGTGACGTATGAACTGTCTTAGGCGCTGCACTGAGATCTGTATTGAAACTGTACGTGGGAACAAGTAGATCTGTAGTCCACTCTACCCAGTCTTGGAATGTTTATACTATAGTTTTGTCTTAAATACACCATGTCAGTGCAAAGATCTTGCAGAGTCGTCTTTAAGCCCCGTGTTACACTGGCACAGCACTAAGGGTGGGTCAGCTGGGGTTGGGACACTGGGATGCTGCTCTAAACTTAGCCTGTTGTTAGTTAAAGCAGAACTTAGGACAGCACCTAAGCTTGCAGGTAGATGCTAAAGAATGAAATGCCTTTTTTCCAACAGAGCTGAGATTGGCCAGGAGGACTGTCAGGTGTCCAGTGCCTTTGAAAACCAGTCCCCAGTGTGATCCCAGAAGGGGATCCCAAGCTGCCCAGTGTGCTTCCAGTGCAGGCCAGTTAACTGAGCACCCTCACTCCTGTCTCCAGCAAGGGACTGGGTTGTGTTCTCAAGTACAGCAGCACTAAGGATTGTTTAAAGGAAACTGTTTACTCCCAAGCCCTGACTTCAGCTAAATGCTAAAGAAGGCAGCAAAGGGCAGCTAAACCCTTTCATCATCTTTGTTTCTCAAAAACTATTTGGAAAGTATCAAAAGGAAGAGAAATTATTCCAGCCTAGTGACTAAGCTCATAGGAAATAATTTCTCTTGTGGCATAATTTGTTGTGTAGGTCAAACTGTGATCCCACTGATAAATTACTGAATTGTTCTTCAAATCCACTTACAACTCAAAACAATGAAACCTTTAGGTTTTTCTACTATTAACTGAAAAAACCTTCTTTGAATATCTGCGTTTTAGAAGAAAATATTTCTGCCATTCATACATTTCATACAATGTTCAAAAACCAAATGTCAATTACAGACAATGAGTTTGTTGAGATGTTTAGCACTGATCATTTGTTCCCCTATATTCAGTTTATGATACAACAGCACATCTTGTGTCTCAGATGAGGTTGCCAAGCATGCTGCATACTTTTGCTTTTGTTCTGTGGATTGAATTTCTGTGAGCATATCAGATACATGTAAGATTCCCTGCTTTTCAGAGGCATTCTAAACAGCCAACTTCAGTGGTAGCCCCTTCAGTCCCAGCCAGAAATGGTGTGGTTTATTTTGTTTCTAAATATTTGTCACTAGCTGGAGTAATTCCATTCATTATTTCATGCAGGCCACTGCCGAGCTTTCAGATGCCAGCAGCTTTTAGTCACCCACTTGGGCCTGGGATGAATTCTCATTAACTGCTACAGTTACAGAGAAATATCATAAGCACATCCACAAAGGCTCTTTTCTCCCTCTCTGAAAAGGTGACTGCAGTGGGAAAAGAGGAGTGAGGTGCTCTGAGGACCCTTTTGGTGTAGCTGATAGCACTGGCTGAGGTTTGAAAGGGGATATGACCCAGGAAGTGTCACAGTGGTGCGGGCAAGTGGTGTCCCTAGGTCTGGACACTGGAGGGTACCTGAAATATGGGTGGTGAATGCCCAGAGTGGACTGAGGTGCTCAGTCCTGTGGGCATCTGTGGGATGCAGTCACTTCAATTCCCAACCCCCTTCCCTTCCAGCTTGAGCTCACCCTTGTTTTTTGAAGACCTGGGAGTGGGCCACAAGGGGAGAAAGAGCCTCCAGTGGCTTCAGCCATTCTGCTGTAGCACAGAGCCCCACTTCAGGACCAGGGCTGTCTCCCCTTGCACAGCATTGCCAGGGCCAGCTGCGGCTCGGCCTCCCCTTCCCGAGCCCCTGCTCTGCCGTGTCCTGTGCAGGGGCAGGGAACTGCGGGGCCCTTGGGCCAGCTCAGGAGGTTGGGCATTTTTTAGGTGAGGGAGTGGATGTGGTGCTGACCGTGCTGGTGCCCCCCCGACCTGGCACACGGGCAGAGCCCAGGGGAGGGAACAGGGGAGATGGGCACACTCCAAGCTGCTTTTTCCTGCCCGTGCCAAGCCATTGCCTTTGGGCTGGCTCCTGTCCCATCTGCGTTGGCTCCGAGTAAATGTTAAACCCTTCGTGGGGCTGCCAAAGGGAAGAGAGTTTGAGGGGGCAGGAAGAAAGGAATGGCAGAGGCTGGATGGCATTTTCCTGGGGCTCTTGCACATCCCCAGGATACCGCTACCTGCCAGGAGGCCTTCGCGTGACTTGGAAAAATCACTGGTTTATTGTTGCCCTTTCCAGTTAAATTTCCTTCCCTTGTCAATCCTAGATAAAAGGCGGTATGTTACAGCCGCTCTCAGGGTGATGCCAAAACAGAGATGTCAGTCAGCACAAGGAAAACAAGCTGCTGATTTAAGATTGCAGTGCTGAGTACATGCTCAGCTCAGTTGCTGTGTTGATGTCCCTTCCAAACAAACCTCCTCAAATGGGGAAATTCTTGTTCTTGGAGGAGAAATTCAAAGCCTGGGCAGCCCTCAAAGCCGGCTGAAGGGCAAGGAAATGACTGGGGCTTGCAGAATCGTGTTCCTTGGTCAAAAAGGTAAGTTCTTTGTTCAGTTTGAAAGCACAAACCTGTATTTTAGACTCATAAAGGTGAAAATGAAGACACAGTGATAGGAAACAGAGCAGGCTTTATTCACATGGCAGTGTAGAGTCTTCTCTGTTTCCAGGTAAGGGTCCAAATAACTTAGGTCATTTTTTGTAAATCCCTCTATAATTTTCCTATTGAATTCATGTGACAGTTACTTGTGAAGAGATGATGAAAGTATCTGTAAATATTCTTGAAATCATAAATGGCTTGAAAGTCATTATTCCTATGAAACTTTTGAAAAGTGAACTTTTCAAATATTTGGAAGTATTAACTTACACTTTCAGATAATTTCAGATACCAGCAGCTCGTACAGACAGCTGATGTTCTGTCAGAAGGCCAGTATTTAGTAACTTCTGTGGAAATAAACGCTTCTAACACTGGACAATATTACCTTGTAAAACAAGCAAAGAAAAACCATATATGAACTCTGAATTTACAAGTACAGAAGGGAAATGTGTAACAAATACTACATATGGTGATAAAAGAGAGATGGAGTTGGAAAAGCAGAAGTCCCTTTGTGGCTAAAACATGAGTTACCAGTCAAAACAGCTCATGCTTTGTGCCACTCTGTCAAGACCTCCTCTTTTTGTTCTCTCCCCAGCCTGCTGTGGGAAACCAAACCCTTTTTGATTCTGTGTTCAGTCATTAAAGCCAACACTTATTTGGCACATCCTTTGTTCTTACAGATAGAATGCCCTTCCTCTGGTCCTTGCTGATGATTTTCAGGAGGCAGTCATTGTTTCACTTCCTCAAGGTTATATACAATCATTGAATATCTTCTAGAATTCAGTTGCTGATTTATCTGTTGGGTTCCTTTGTCGTACGTTGTGCAAAGAACACTCAAAGATACAAAATGTTCAAAATCTTAGAGAACATTTCTATTAAGACTAATTGAATCCCTCAAATGTGACTGTATGTCAGTGTTTCTTATGCCAGTGCAAAATGAGCAAGTTTGCCCCTGCAATGGGAGCAAGTTTGCCCCATCTTGTGGAGCCAGTGTGGGTTACTGCAGTTCTGATTTTCAAAGCAGCATCGGCCATTGCATTTTGAAAGGGAATGAAGTGACCAGGAGAAAAGTAACAAAAAGAGCAGCATTCCAACAAGCTCTGCTCAGAAATCACAACTTACATGTAAGTTGTGACTTAAATATATGTCGGGTTTTGTTAACATTGTAAAAAATCTGTTCGCAGCAAGTATGAGAAGGTTTAATTATTTTTTTCCCTAGTGTGCTGATACGAAGCTGAAGACAGTTGCAAGCAGTTGGTTTTCCACCTACTGCCACGGTGGTGGAAATTTATTCCTTCACTTTGCAAGCAAAGCAATCACAAGCAATCAAACTCCATTCGCCTGAAGGAGATCTCAGAGAAGCTGGACAAAGGTTTGCCCCCGATGAGCAGCAGCGTGTTGGTACTGCTGATCTCACCCCGCGTGGCTGCACACCCACAGTCCGTTCTCTCCTCTTCACCCACAGCCTGAGCAGCAGCAAAAGCCTCTCCCGAACAGGCCAACAGATGGAGAGACTTGTCCTGGGACAAACAGCTCCTGTCTCTGTTTGGGCCTAGTCCTGCCTCTGAAGTGGTCTGGAAGGCAGGGAATTCTGCTGGCTCCAGGGGCAGGCTGAAGGTTTTCATTTCGATGGCGTTGCTCCGCTCTGTGGGCTGTGGGCAGAAGTAGCTGCAAAAGCCAAAGTGCCTCAGGATGGGCACCAGCTGGGGATGGTCCTTCTGCTCACTCTTGCAGTGGCTCAGGAATGTATCAGTGACATCTGAGGTAGTTTGGAAATCCACACCAATTCCTAAGATGCAGTGATACATTTTAGGAGGAAACTTTCCCTTTGTAGTACTAGTAAGCTTCTTCCATGTCTGTGTATGGAAATGATACTTCCAGAGTTCATCATTAGGACTGGAATTAGAAATCCCTCCACCAAAAATCAGCATAGAGTCTTTGCAGACTATCGAAGCATGACCTACCACCGGAGGAGGTCCTTGGCTGAAGGTAAGAGAAACCAGCAGTTAAGGGGAGACCAACAAGAAACTTAGCACTGATTTTAGCTTCTGTTTTCCTTTTGACTCAGAGGGATGACTGCTGAACAGCTGCATTGGGACATCAAAATTACACTGCTGACAGCTGCATCAACGCCTTGCCAACAGCTCTCCTGAGCAAAGCCAACTGGAGCCCCAGGGATGGCAGCAGCACTGCATCCTGATCTGAACAATCCCTACAATTACCAAGAGGGCATCGTCTCCCTCTCCGCTCGCGTGCAGTATCAAAGAGTAAGATTAATTCTCTTTCTCTGCTCTTCAAGTGTAACAAATAGAACAGTTTACCTTGTTCTGATGCTGGACCAGCTGCTGCTTTCAAAGTCCCACCTCCACAAGTCCCTCTGTTCCGTGAGCCCCATCAGCCCCCCAAAGAGGTACATGGCAGTGTGATAAACTGCTGCCGAGTGGCCGTGCCGAGCTCCGGGGCCGCTGCTGTGACAGGGGCTGGAGACACACAACCACTTCCTTGTATCTGAAACCAAAATATTGATTTATAGATGGATCAAATTTACCCTATTGGAGAAAGGATTTACTTCCCAAAGGAGGTAACCATTGAGTTGGAGAATAAGGATTTCTGCTCTAAGCTTATTATGAGTTAACAGCTTAAATTCTGACAATGAACAAGTGCATTTAAAAAAATCAGTTTTGAAATAAACTTTTAATGAAAATGTCAG
This sequence comes from Cettia cetti, assembly GCA_013401135.1. Taxonomy (NCBI): domain Eukaryota; kingdom Metazoa; phylum Chordata; class Aves; order Passeriformes; family Sylviidae; genus Cettia; species Cettia cetti. The sequence continues at coordinate 23,579 of VZUI01091146.1, forward strand.
ATGCTGTGTGACAGATGCCATGGAAATTTTATTTACAGAGCAGTTTTTCCTACAGCTTTGTCAGTTCATTGACTCTGACAAAGAAAGATACTTTCCTGGCTGTTAGGGGGGAAAAAAATCAGTCAACAAAAACAATAATTCATTAATGTCTATACTTATTCTCCCTGTGAGGGAAGGAAGGATGAGAGAAACGCATCATTTGCTTCAAAATAGCGACAGGATGGCCATCAGATAACAAGTTATGCATTTAGGAAATCTCTAGGAATCATCTGGTTTGCAATAATCAGACTGGTAATGAATATGCTAATAAACTATCTCCTGTCAGGTTTAGCTCCCCGTGGTCAGTTGGAGATTTGGGATCAAAAGATGGCTTTAATAGGCTGAAATCAGGGTCTCTGCTGTATCTGAAAGTTTTTAGTAGTCCTTGAAATATTTTAGTGAATAGTAAACAAACATTCTCCCTAATTTTCAGCTGTAAAACTGGCAAATATTGCAAAACTTACTTCAGTGTAATAGTCTAATTAATTTCAGGCAGCAATTAATTGAATTGACACAATTTATCACTAAATGTTGTAGAAGAGAAGCCAAAACTAACTTAGAGCATTTCTACTGAGAAGAATTTTCTTGGCACAGCAGACCATGCTCTCCTGCTGCAGTCATTGTTTTACACTGGATCAAAACCTTATCCTGCTTTTTTAACTTACCAAAATGGAATTCCCAAAACTCCTGAGAAATGCCTTTGATGCCAAAGTATCCCCCATAGATGTACATGCTGGAATGGTACACGACTGCACTGTGACCTTTTCTGTTAGCTGGTGCAGAGCTCTAGCATAGTTCAAAAATAAGACAAAAATCTATGAAGTCATATCAGCAGCAGTATCTGTCTTGAAAATACACTTTCCCCCCCCCCCCCCCCCCCCCAAATGATCCTGCAGTCCCAAACTTTCTCCTGACTCCTCCATCAGGCACAGGTAAGCAAATTGGTAACTGTGTCACATCATAAAAAAATTTGGGGTGTAATTTCAAGGTATAGAAGCATTGTAATGATGAAGTTTCAGCAGCAAAAAAATGAGCGATTCTTAATGTGTAGTGATACAAAACCAATCTCAAAAGACCAAGCCATAAATGCTTCCACTCAGGTTTCAATTAGAAGTGGCAGTAACTTGGTGAGTCCACGTGTTCACACTGAAGAAATGAAAAATGCTGCAGCACTTCACGTTCCAAAACGTATTAGCGTGGCTGCCAATCTGTTTTCACAACCCTACTTCTAAAATCACAGGCTTCACGTATGGTTGCAATATTCCATTTAAAATTAGTTTTCTTGATAAGGATTTCAGAAAAACAGAAGCAGCAGCAGAGGAGAGGACTTAACTTCTTATATAGGACTTAAAATTTAAGAGCAGTATTTTTAAACACTGTTTTGAAGAAGAAAAAAGCCTTAAGTTATTGAAAGTGCAAAGAAATAAAGTATAGCCACATGTCTCTGAAGAGATGAGATTGGAACTGTTTGGGGGAACATATTTCAAAGCAATCTGTTTAATCAACAAAGCAACAGGCATTTGATTCACACATTCCCCACTTCCTGGCTCCTTACCTCCGTCTCTGCTGGTTCGTTGCAGCTCTCTGTCCATCTTGCAGAATCTGGGGGATTGAGTTAATAAAGCGCAGTTTAGATCCCGCACCACAAGAGGACACTCCTCCCACAGCAATTGTTCAAATTACACAGCTCATTTTCAAGGAAGTCGCGTCCTGGTGTTTTCTACTGACAAGGCTGAAGAAATCCCTGCTAAGACAGCAGCACTGAGAGACTTGCAGGAGACACAGTTTGAACAGTTTTCCTCTATCCCTGTGTGATACAGAATCACACAGGTACCACACTCTATTCTTTTCATCATTTTCTGAACTTGTAGGAATCCTAGATTTCCCTGTGGATGTATGGTTCGTTCTGCTTACCACATACACCTTTTTATGGCAGATTTATTCTTTCTTGTTCCTTTTCATAGGTCCCTTAAATAGCCCTTAAATAACAGCCAGCAATCACAGATCTGGGATCACCGAGAAGGAGAGGAAATATCAGATAACCCAGCACCAGAGGTACAATGAGAAATCAGTGCAGGCTTGCATTATTTAAAGCTATTCTTGCCAAAAGATTTTAAATAATAACTATGAAACAGCTAGACAAAAAACCAATGTTGAATAACTCATTTCCAATTTCTACTGGTAAGTACTGTGAGTAATAAGATGCTTTCCCCTTTAAAATATGTTCTGAGGGTTTTCTTTCTTCCAGCAGGTTATCTCAGAAAACTGGTGGAGTACACAAAGGATTGAAAAAACCCCATTGACTTAAGGTTACATAGTGAAGTGGCAAAAGAAGCCAGGAAATGTGAATCTTGGTTTGGCATAAGATTTACTGGCTCAAAAAGAACTGAGCCTCTCTCTCTCCCCTCCTGATCTGACATCAAAATAACAGCCATTACTGTACATGGGATTTCCAAAGGGAGAATCCATGGTGTATGACATTGCTATTAAATTCAAATTCTGCACTGTTTTTATTAGAATATACACTTAGGTGATCCCAAATGTTTATTCTTAGGAGAAAAAAAGCCATGTTATAAAATGTTGCTGTTAATTTCCCACCTTCTTATTTAATTATATTTAATTTCTCTTGCTCTGGCTTATGTGTTTCTTCAGTAAAAGTACAAAATGAGATATTCTTTACTGATCTACTTTCTTCCATAAGAGCTTGGGTTTTAAAATATATGTGGCATAAAAAATAAAAACTAAATAATATATGAATTATCAGGTCTTATGATCAAATAGTAAACTTTAGAAGGAGAGAGGGAGGAATGGAAATTCTGAGACCTTAAAATACATAAAATTTTCCCATTAATATTCTCTAATTGAAGTAAGACCTATGCCTCTGATAGATTAACAGCCAATTTGGAGGGGGAAATATGCACACAGTTTTACACACATTACTTGTTATAAAGCTTAGGGAAGGCTCTTACAAGCAGCAGAAAAGAGTTTGGTTCTTACTATTTATTACTGCCTAGGGATTTGCAATGTCCCATGGAAAAGACTAGCTATTGTATATCATACCAATGTCATATATCCAGAGAGGAGTTTTTGCTTGTGTGAAAGCAGAATCCACCATCCCACCAAAAATATACAGGCTGCCCTGCAAAATGCACAAATATTTGTCACTTACAGGAAAGCACATAGCATGAAAATAATTTTAAAAACAATTCTTAAAAGCAAAGGTTGCTATCAGCAAAATATAGTTAACAATATGATAATCTTTTAACAATCCCCAAAAGCCACCAACTTTTAATTATTCTCTCTTTATTCTCTCCCAGTGGGAAGCCCTGAAGAACATTCTGCTGTTTAACAGGGGCGGCATTTCAGAACCGCTCGCTCCTTGTCAGCCTGGGGCAGCTTCAGGGCTGGGAATCCGGAGCTCTCTTGAGGCATTGCTCAGGTAATATTGGATTATGCATGTTTATAGAAATATTTCATTGTGATGTAGCTCCTGATATCCTAAATTCTGTCTTCCCCTCACAGGCAGGGCTGTAATTGTTACTTTTCTTCACTCCCCCGTCCCTCTTCTACGCCAGTTCTGTAGTGAATGTTTTTATGCCGTAGCTGATCATGCAAATGAATTCAGAGCAACTGTTACAACTGCACAGATAAGTCAGAGAATGTGCTGCCAGGGTCTTTATCTGGTATTACTGCTACTTATTGAGCACTGACTGAGGAAACCAGGGTGCTGCTGCAGAGCTGGATTACTGTCACTCTGTTCAGAGAGATTCCCAGACACTGGTACAGCTACAGCCAGAACTGCACCAACACAAAAATGCTTTCTGGGCATAGTATTTCAGTGCATAATAACCTATGGCATTTTATTGCACTGTAGAGTAGGAAATAAAATGTCAGGATATGTACAATATAATCTTAGTCTACTACCTTAAAAGCCACCATTGAATGTTCTTCCAGTTCTTCTGGACCATCTCTTGAGCAATCCAACATTTCCCATTCATTTTTCACTATAAACCAAAGCTGAAGTTACGACAGTGGTGTGCTCAACACATACACAATAGGGAAAAGGTGGGCTTTGAATGTGGCTGTGCTGCTTAAAATGAATGTTTTGTCATCTTTCCTCTCCCAAAAATTAAATATATGCATTTTTCTATTTAGCAAATTTAAATATAATAGTAATAGTTACATTTAAATATAGTAATTTGTCACTGCTTGTATTTTTATTGTTACCTACATCAAAACTCGACAATTCCATGAGCATGAACCCCAGCACAATTCTAGTTTATTTCAATAACAACTGAACAGGGAAAACCGTACATCAAGTCAAAAAATACTTTATAGTGCATTGATACAACAAACCTACAAGGTATTGTATTCACATGTTCCCTTTGTGCACTTTTTTATGCATTAACTATTGCTGTGTTAGAGAGTCAGGAAAGCTCATTGACATCCCTTGCTAGAACCAGGATATTTTAAATGACTCAGTATTTCTGGTGAAGAAAAAAAAAAACCAAAAATCCAACAAAACAAAACCAAAAGGAACTAACTGAAATGAAAACTTTGTGGGACACTGCAAGAGCAGCAAATAACCCCCGTCTGCCCAATGAACAAATAGCAGTTTATCCATCCCTGTGACAGAAAGACTTTAAATGAGGATAATCTGCCAAGTACAGAGCATCCTCAGGTTCCTGCTGCCTGGATGGGAAGGGGCCAGCTCACCTGTGTGGTACCTCCAGAAGTCCCTCAGCGTGGTGCTGCCGCGCCCCCCGTAGAGATAAACAAAGCCTCTGCAGGCAGCACAGGCGTGCTTGTAGCGGTCACACGGGCGCGGCTGCTGCGCGCCCGCCGCTCCCCGCGCACCGCGGGCCGCCCTTCCTTTCATGCTGGGAACCGGGATCTTAGCCGAGCATCAGCTTGCAAGGGGCAGCCATGGCAGAGGAGGGTCCCAAAGTAGCAGGGACAGGGCCTAAACCCTGTTTGGTCTGCAAAAAGACAAAAAAGGAAAAAAGAAAACTCTCCACCTTATGATAAAACATTGCTGCGTTTTCTTTTCAATCCCATCAAAAGCAACATTGGACAGCTTTGTCCATCTGTGATAAAACATTAACTTGAGTAAAGCACCTGAAGTTCTCACTCAGATTCTTGTATCAGTGAAGCTGGGACAGGAACATTCCTGAAGGTGAAAGTTTTCCAAGGAATATCCGTGAACTGAAATGAAGCTCCAACACACTACATTTACAGTACCAGGGCTTGGTCTTTTTTCACAACTAGAAGAGTACTTTTGACAAACCTGTACTAAAAAAAACTTTGGAAAGAGTGAATATTACAGATGGAATAATGCATTAGCTGTTGTGCAGAATTTGTTTAAACTTTTATCCATAAACCTGCTGAAATGAGGATGCATCTGGAAAAAAATGTCACCAACCCTTCCCATGCCACAAGATGTCACTGTGTTCTGTGAAGACATAAGTACCAGGAAAACATTGTTCTATTAATCCTCTTCAAAACAGTGGCTTATTTTAACAGATTTTTTTACAAAGCACACTCCAACACCACCTCCCCCCGCCCCCCATTAGACCAAATTTTGGAGTTTGTGTTGGTAGTGTGTCTGAGGTGGCATTTCACCAAATGAGGTGACAAAGTCTCCCAATTCCAAGACTTTTCAGTGGAAGCCAGATTCCAGGTGCATTGAGGAGCCAGGATGCAAATCAATAGGGAAGAGTCATTTACCTCATGGTAATGTATAAGTCCAAGGCAAGTTGCACTTACCTCGAGGAAGAACAAGGATAACAGTAAAACAAACTAGATACAAAAGCTAGTTATATTTCATATTAAAACAAATTATTGTACCTAACATAATTTATCATCCAGTAATCTCTAAAATTTACCCTTTTTAAGACTGGAATCTATTCAGTGACAAAAGGATGCTAGAGAATCTCTTGCAGCATATTCAAGCAAGATTAACTACTTCAATTTTGTTGAAGATTTTTTTTATGCAAACCAGTATTGTAAGCTATCACTGTAGAAACCGAAGTATATTCTTTATATGTTTTCTCTGAAGGAATACAAAGATGGGTGGCACTTACTAAGGGTGCATTTCTCATGTCCAGGGGAATTAGCAGATATGAAGTAATGGCACATTATAGGTGTGTAAGTCCATAATGCTTTCTGGCATCCCATTGAAAAGGGAAAAGCAGCTGAAGGCATGAAACAGGGATTATCTCCTTAACTCTGCCAAGCTTCTGAGCAACCACAGCCAAATCATTCACTTCCACAGCTAAGTGGGGACAGTCACTTCCTTTCTACAACACTTCAAATTTGCTGATGCAGTGCAGTGTAACAGTGCCAAGGTATTACTGTTACTGATATCATTTACTCTGAAAAGGGTGATAGGTTACTAATACTTTACAAAGGTAAAACAGGCTTGTCCCCTTGCGGTTTGGGGTTTTTTCATAATTATCAAGCTGGTTATCCTTCTTCCTACGTATTTCTGCTTGTTTTTCTTCCTCCAAGCCTTGCCTCTTATTGTAGAAACATTCAGAGATGATGACAGCCCTGATTTCATATAACAGATTAGCAACAAAGGCCTGTCCAGTTGTTTATCTAGCCCTGCTGAACCCTTGCGAGGCAGGCGAGCAGGATGGGATAACAAAGGCCAAGCTGGGAGGAACTGACTGAGTGTCTCCTCCCAGTCACACCTTCTGAGCCTTGGCTGACCCTTGTGAATCTCAGACATTTGCTCTCAGCTGAAGCATTCTTGGAAGCAGACCTACAATCCCTACCAGTCAGTTAACTGCTCCACTTCAGAGCTGGGGAAATAACCCCACCAAACTAATCATGCATCTTGCCTTTCATAGTTGTATTTATTGCAAACTTGACTCTTGGATTGCCTGTCTATGGAACCCAACCCACCAGAGTTCATCTACTGTCAACCCTAGCAATCCCATTTCCAAAGAAAAGCTGCTCCTCTTCTCAGAACAATGTCACTGAGCCTTGTCCTGTGTCCTACACCACTGACCTCCGTTTCAACTTGATACATTATCAGTTATCCAATAGGAAGCTCTGACTTCAGAAAAAAAACCCCAAAAATCCAAAAAGACAACTCTGAACATTTTTATTCAACTTTTTTTTTTCTTCCAAAACAGCTGTAACACACACAAAAATGTCTGCTGCTCTCCAAAGTCTTCTGCCATTCCATTCTAAAAATAGCTCCTGTGCAATCAGTCCCAATTGTTAAAGGGCTGGAGGAGCTGAGTCGAGGGCCTGGAGAGCTGCAATTATTGCAGTAACTAAAGCACTGAGAGTGTATCAATTAATGGCACCCCACTACTGTTTCATAATACAAATAATTCAGGAAATGCAGCAAGACAGGAATTACTTCAGGAAATGTAGTTTATATGTTCATTATATAATTATTTATATTTCTGATAGATGTGGTTTCTCAGACAAATGATTTATTTATTTAAAGTATTGCTTACATAGATCTTCATTAAAGCTTTTTACTATCTTGGCCCCTTGATTCATTTCCATCTGTTTTCAATAAACTCAGAAAAGTTCAATTTTTAAAATGATCTAGCTTTTTGGAATATAATGAGATATGAAACTACTCATATGGGGAGGGGCCCAAGTAGGAAATCTTGTTCTGTTTTGAGGCTTTTTGTTAATGACCCAGTTTTCTGAACTCAAGCCTTCAACCTTTCCAGGCAGAACACTGCACTTTCTCACTAGGCAACTTGATGTTTTACTGCTTTTCAAAAATAATAACAGATCTTCCCATTTGTACTTATCCTAGAAACCCTGGCTCTAGAGGTGGTCTTATTGTAAGTCTTGTTCTAATGGGGCTGCCTGCATGAATGAGGAAACTCTGGAGACTTGCAAGGCCCTTACAAAGTTTTAGAAACAAACCCAACTTGTTTAGAATAGAGAAAAAGGCACTTTTTTCAGTATATCATGTTTACTTGCAATGCTTCACTATGTGTGATAAATTTAATATCCTCTGGTTTGCAATTTAGTTTTCTTTCCTAAACTCAAGATAACCTGAACTGTTTCTGTGGTGGTTTGTTTTTTTGTTTTTTTTTTTTTTTTGGGGGGGGGGTTTTTTTTGTTTGGTTTGTTTTGCTTTGGGGTTTTTTTCAAAATACAGGAAGTAATTGTCAGAGCTGCTCAGCTTCAGAGTTTCAACCTGCAAGCATGAATGGCTGAAGGAGCATAGGGTGTCTGTGGCAGTTCTGTGTTATTGGCATTCTGAACTGAAATAAGGGCCTGGCTTTGCCATGTGTGTAAAACATGCAATTACCACACGACTGAGCTTAGGAGTGCAGGAGTCAAGACAAAAGGACAGGAACAGAAAGAGGTGTTGCTTCTTCCAGGGAGAAGCTGAAGGACAGAAAGGGGGTTTGTAAATTGACAAATCAAAGCAGAAGACATGGCTTCATCCTGATTCCAGGGTTCAGAAGAAAGGCAGATACTTTGAAGTAAAACAGTAACAACCCTGTTGTCTGAATAATGCTTAGAGCAGACATACTAAAAACTGACAGAAAAATAGAGAGGTTTTTATTTGAGTAACTCTTAGTTGAATTTTAACAAGTATTTGTAAACATTATCACTGCTGTATCTCAGTGCTTCAAAATGCTTTTTGACACAAACAGGTATTTTAAAGGGAGCAACTTCTGAAACAGCCACATACAATGACGGTTTCTATGCTCTGTCTGTAACTGCTCCGTGTGGAGAGAGCAGTGCCACAGCACCAGGGGCATTGGCACCTTCACTGCACAGCAGATGAGAACCTCACTGATCTCTCCCAGAGAAAAACTCACTGCCTGTTTCTGCAGCTCTGCAGGCAAGATATTGCTTTTCTTTAATTCAGATCACATTAATATTAAAGCTTTCATTTTAGAAGTTCATAATAAATTTATGTTTGCATATCATTCTAAAATTAAAATTTGCAAATTGACATTATTAATGTATTGTCTTTTGTTTTTTCTAGAGGCTTTTACCCAAAAATGAAAATCCTTTAGGCATTAGTGTTTTGTAGCACTATTTCATTTCTGTTACAAAGTGAACTCTTTAGTAGTAATAAATTACCTTATTAAATAAATATAAATATATGCAGCTTTATTTTCTATATGCTAGGTATATTTCTTATTTTTAAGTAAATAAATACAAAAATACTTGGCTTAGAATAATACAGTAAATATTTCATCTATTTCCCAAATATGGTGGAGCAGGAAGCATCTAGAAAAAAGAAATTTAGTATTTAAAATATTTCTGGGGTTGTTACATTGTAGCATTTTTATCTACACTTCTAGCATATGAATCAGGAAATTGCCTTTTCCACTCTATTTAAATATGTTTTATGGTATAGATGAAAGTTAATACAATTTTGCCTCTTTAGTTTCCTTAGTAAATTAAAATTTCATTTGATGGGGATTTTTTGTTTCATTTTTGTTTGTTAGTTGTTTGATAGGTTTTTTTAAAAGAATGGGGCATTTTTATAAACTAAAAATTGGAATATATAGTTTTGATTAGTGTATCTCTCGAGGTGATCTGTTAATTACAATTTACATTTGCAGTTAATAATTTTCTGCATCTCAATTTTGAATGAAGTTTCTCAGAAAGAGCTTCCAAAAATACACATCCATGGGTGGCACAAATATAGCCTGTTATGGATATATAAATCCAGGGCAGCAGCAGCCATATCTGATCAAAAGTTTATGCTCAAAATCAATGTGTCTATGGGTTTTATTTATTTATGGTCCTTAATAGGATATTTACTTCAGGAACCTAATCTGCTTTTCAAATCTTATTTAGGGTGCTGTTGGTGACTCCACCCCTAGGGAGAACTCAGTCCCTGTTGTGGCTCAGCACCTAAGTGGAATGGACACCCTGAACAGTGAAGTGTTGCTGCAGCAAGGCAGCTCTTCAGAAATTACCAGAGATAAACAGGTGATTTTGTATCTTCTAGATATGATAGAGGAAGGAAATACAGTTCCTGGTCCTCAGACTTTATGATAAAAGAAACGAGAAATTCCCACCATGTTTGCAGGGCAGTCTTAAGATGTATTTGGCCTTTTACCCTTTCCTTGGAAGTAATTTGTGCTGTCACTGCTGGAGCAGGTCATTTCGATGCACAGGTCATCACCCTTCCCCCAGAAATAGCAGTTCTCAGTGTTCCTAGAAGGCATCATTTGGGGATTTCACAAAAACTAACTAGCTAGATTCTTTCAAGATACAGTAGGCAGGTGCCCTGGAGATTGAATGTAATAAATCTGTCCTTAGGTGTGACTGAATGCATCTTCTTGACAGCTTGTGACCTGCTGCTGAAGTAACTTCGAAATACTTTATTTCCTAAGGGAAACTCTACTCACACTAATTCACAAAATTTTCTAGGTTAGGAACAAAGACTGGTTGACAAAGGAGTCGGTGGCTGCTCAGCCTGACTACTCTCCTCAGGCACGAATTAAGGTACTGGAGTATACACCTGACAGCTGAGAGTATATCAGTGAAAAGCTATTATCTTCCATAAAAAACAAAAAGCCCACATTGAATTTTACTTGGTTGTTCTTTATATCCCCTGACTGAGGAAAAGAAGCATCTAATAAAACACTCAGTCACACTTAAAACTTAACGCCACACTTCATGGAAGATAGACATTGTGTTTTTCTTGTCCCCATGACATTTTGCCCTTAGACAAACATGCAGCAATGAGATAGAGAAGACATACAAGGTTATGAGAATAGCAGAAACTGTAGCTTGAAGAAATATCAAGGAGGAAAGAGAGGGCATTTGGCCATGAGAATAATAAAAAGTTCTAGCTGGCAGATATTAAAACATCCAGATATCCTGTTAGAATCAGTATGAATTTAGATTATTCTGTACGGGAGAAGTCATGAGAGACTTGTGTGAGAAAGACTCAGATGGCACAACTGGAATAACTGTCAGTCATGACTGGAGGAAAAGCTGAGTACAAAAAGATCTTTTATAGGGAAGATGAATTTACACCATCAGGTGAAAGATGTTTGCATAAAAACATGATATAATTGCATAGCTGGAATAGACTGCATAGAGAGGAATAGCTCCATTTTAGTCTGGCAAGGAAAACAAAGGTGTCAGCTGACAAACAGTAATAATAACTGTGATGGTTCACTGTAACCTTGATGCCAATAGTTACTGGGCTGCACCATCAAATGGAAAAAAACCAAACCCACATCATTTCAATATATAAAAGAGACAGAAAGCATATGAGTAACTTTACACATACGCATTGTCGTTCCAAATTCAAATGGAATTACTCATGTGAATAAAACCAGTGATATGCATGAGCCTGCACAATGTAGCCTAGATACCAGAGCAAAAGAAGGACCAACTCTTTTGTCAGAAGCCTGAAAAAATGTTTTGCAAGCTGTTTTCATATTCAGACTCCAAATACACAGGGTCCGTTTTGGAGTGGAGTCCAGCCTTCTGAAAAATTCTCACTCCCAGCTGACATGGTCCAGTATTCATCCCAAGCCAGATGCACTTTGGCTTAGGTTTTGGATGGTTGCATTTCTTTGTCTTTTGCTCGATAGAAGGCATTTTGTGTTTTTATGCTCTTTGAGTGTGGAAAAGGGAATGAGCAAAAGGAGGGTGGTGAATCTCCTAAACGGGAAGCAGGCAGCAAGAGCTCTGGCAATTCCTACCACAGACCTCCTGCGCAGCGTCGCGGAAGCGGCAGGTCCCTGTCCCCAGCGGTCTCCTGGCTGCCGAGCGCTGACGGCGCTTCCTTCCTTTCATGCGCTTTGTTTCTCTTCGTACCTTTGAGTGAAAGCCACTTTGTGCACAGCTGCACACAGCTGCAGCACAGCCCCGCTGCCCGGCAGTACCGCGGTGCGCAGGGCCAGGCTGTGCCGGTGTTCCCCGGGCTGCCGGGTGTCCATGAGGGCCGCTCGGTGCCCTCACCGCCTTCCCTCTGCCCCCTTCTCCCCCTGGAGCTGGGGCGCTGCTCCCCGGCGCGCCCCGGGCTGGCTCTGGCTGCTGCAGGTGCCCCCGCTGGCGGGCAGGCCTCAGCGCCCTCTCCTCTGAGCCCCACCGCGGCTGGGCTTGTCCCCACAGGGACGGGGGCGAGGAAAAGAAAAGACGGAAAAACAGTCTGGTGAGGCGGCATGTGCCAGGGGTGCACCCAGCCTGGCCGCGCCCGCTGCCGCCCTGGGCACCCCCGCCCCGGGCACTCAGCCCAGAGGGGCAGGAGGGAGACCCCGGTCCGCAGCCGCGGGCAGGAGCGGCGCGCCCGTCCCGCCTGGCGGGAGCCCCCGCAGCGAACCCCCCGCTCCCCGGGGCAGCGGCCGGGCTCCCCCGCCCTCCCGGGCCTTACCCTCCCC
>VZUI01091157.1:0-31002 GCA_013401135.1 Cettia cetti
CCCTGGGGGAGACCATTCCCTGCAGGGCAGCCCCGAGAGAGACCATTCCCTGCAGGGCAGCCCTGGGGGAGACCATTCCCTGCAGGGCAGCCCTGGGAGAGACCATTCCCTGCAGGGCAGCCCCGAGGGAGACCATTCCCTGCAGGGCAGCCCTGGGGGAGACCATTCCCTGCAGGGCAGCCCTGGGGGAGACCATCCCCTGCAGGGCAGCCCTGGGGGTTGGCCAGAGCCAGGAGAGACCATTCCCTGCTGCTGGCATCGAGGGCTCACGGCGCTCCTGAGGCTCAGAGCCAGAGGGCCAGGATGTGCTTCTTAGCATTTCTTGTAACTGCAAGGGGAAACTTCATTTTAGGATTAAAGTGTTGGACCAGCATTCAATACCAGGGAGAGGGAGCAGGGTGGGGGGGCAGGTAAAACAGGTTATAATCCCATTTTCTCATGCAGTCCAATGAAAGCCTTGTCAATCCATTGCCACACTTCTTTCTCTGTCACTCTTTTGTCAAGTCTCTCAGATCAAAGCCCCTGGTTTAAAAGTCTGATGTCAAGAATGTTTGAAAATAACTGTGGTGTCTTTATTTTTTTTTTTTCCAATGAGTTCTAAAATAGCTTTTTAGTTTTATTTTAATAATTCAAATTACTTTACAGTAACTTTCCCCATCCTCCCCTCCTTCCTCTCCTTTTTTTAGTAACTTTTCTTCATCCTCCACAATGTACTGTTCAATGGAAGAATGCTGTGGATGAGTTAAAGGGAGGAAGGGCCACTTTTAATTGTGATATGTCCCCATTTTGAGTTTAAAAGGAGACCAAATGCATTAGACTGATACAGTGGATGAGAAGATGACAATCTTTTCACACTGTAAATATTACTTACATTTCTTTTTATTTGCCTTTTAAATTTCCCTTCTCAGTGAGCCAGGTTGAATTTTTGGCAATACCTTTTTTCCAAGATGTCACAATGCCTGACTTTATTTACTTGTTAGCACCTCTATAGTTCATCAGGCATCTCTAACAAAGTTCCCATTGTTTCACTGAGAGCTCTCACACTTTGACTGGTTCATACCAAATTCTTCACTTTTTTTTTTAATGTGTGGCCTTATTTTTTGTCAGTAGTTAGTAATCTGTGTTCACCTGATTTGTATGGTATAAAATTAATGTTATTTTGGCAAAGGGCTTATTTGGTGAATGCCTTCTATATCCTTTGCTCTAAATTATCCTTGTTGATGTGAAATTCTTAATTTCAGCAGCTGTTTCACCTTTGTTATAGATTGGGATTTTGGGGTTCTGGGTTTTGTGTTTGTTTCTTTTTTGAATCCATTAGCTTCATAATATGGAAAGGCAGAGTGTTGCTTTGGGTGTTGTACAGATTCTGTATCAGTTCTGTACCTTTTGAGTTCATAAGTCTTGTGGATATGTGATCTCCTGCCCAGCCTCTAGCCTGTCAAATCTTGCTGATGGTTCGGTGTCATCTTTTAACTGAAGTACCACCTGGTCCAAGGCAACTTTCTTGACATGTGCAAAACCTTCATCCAAGGAAGAGGTAGGGATTATGTGTAAAAGCAGCTTCAATTTCTTGTTTTAATTGACAATTTTCACTTCTACATTCAATCTATAGTTGTGCTGACAGGTGCTTTGAGCAACATTTACAGGTAAAAATAAACCTTATCATGATGTCTATTTAAGCCTGCAGTGGCTGGTCAGTTATCTATCCATTGGAATTGGAATGAATGCCAACATTAAGCATCATATGCTGAGCACCAAACATTCTAGATTGATGTTATGTGGTATTTAAAGGATCTAAAAAAATACTCTTTGTTGTGTATCTGATGTCTTCAAATGTCTCCTGGTGGTGTCACTCTTGGTAGCATTTCTCTGGTATTACAAAAAACGTTGTTCAATAAGTGGTGCTGAATAAAATATCTGGTTTTTAATGAGGTAGAAGGTTTTAATGGGCAACCCTTTTATTGTACTATTTAATTTTACCAGACAGCTATGTCTGTCTTTGCCTTAAACTGGCAGCCTCTTTTCCCACAGCCTTTTCATTATGTCCTCAGGCACATTCTAAACATTGGTTTGTTTGGAGTTTGTCATGTATTTCATCTCACAAGTTTGAGTTGCACCATGTAAATTTTTTTTTCTGTGTAAGAATCTCCTCTTTCCTGTGGTGAGTTGTGCATGGTATGGGTCTGTTTATATGAACTTGAGTGCCATTGATGAGACTTTCTGACTTTACCATCCTTTCTTTGTCAAAGGAATTACAGAATTCCAGCAGAAACCAAGTATTTCCTCTGTGTTTAAGTTCTGTCATTTCAGGGTAAAAAATCTAAGGTGGTCAGTGGGTTCCTCTCGTGCTTACCTTGCCAGATTGCCAAAGCCATACAAAATACATGGGATTGTCCTGGTGTTGATGGAAGGCATAGCTTAAGTGCTTCCCCTATGTTGGTATTGGTATTGGATGACCTTTATTTTCACTCCTGGAAAGTAAGGAGTTGCTCTGCTATCATCCCCCACCTCTCAGCAAAATTTATGCCCAGAAAAGGGTTGAAGTTACTTAGGTGTCCCTGGTCAGCTGAGGATGTTCCATAGGATTTGCCTTGTGTCACACATGCTCTCGCTTCTTCCTCTGGCTCTTACAGGTAGTTCTGCAAGGATTTTTTCATCTAACACAGATGGCAACTTGATACCAAGAACTGAATTTTAACTTACGATAACGAAATCCAAAATACCATCGTTTCAGAAGACGACTTTCAGAGGTCAAAAGCTTTTTTTAAAAATCTCTTTTATTTCTTCTCCTTCTGATTTGGAGTTCATTTATTGCAATCAAGAAGTTACTGTCAAGTAATATTTTTCCTAATCTTTCTCCTGACAGATTATCCAAAGCACAGCAAAGCACATAGAAGGAAAAAAAAAGAAAAAAAAAAAAGAAAAAAAGAAAAAAAAAAGTGATGATAATTAACAGAACTGTAGCTTTTAATTGAATGACTTTTCATGGTCTTAAAGTTAGGAACTGATTCAATTAACCAACCTTCTTGGAAGTGTTTTAACTGTTTTCTGAAAGAGGTGGATTTTGGCTTAGTGCTGTTCTCAGAAAACGAGAGGAATGAGTCTGACCTCTATGTAAGTTAAATAAACTAAATACGTTAGCCAAGGAAATCTCAGTACAAAATTGTTAACACCCAAATAACAACCAACTGTACTCTGCAGAACTTATGCTCCTTAAAAAGTGATCACAGTTTCTCAATTTTAGTTTTGTCCTACCTTTGCTGTGCAGAGATTTTTGTTTTTCCCATGGTAAAAATTAATTACAAGAATGTATTTTTTGCTAAACTTGTTAAACTGGGGTAGAAAGCCACAGAGAGATCTGCTCTGAGATCTGCAGCCTTGTTCCAAATAGGGCAGAACACATTAAAGTGACTGGATGGGTTAGCAGTTTTCCAGTACTTTAACTTTTGATGATTTATGCATCTGCTGTGGATGGAAATCATCCAATATCCTCCAGAGGTAATGTCTGGAACCAGACATACAATTTACCTGTTTCATATTCCCATTTTCTGTAACAATGGATTGATCCCTCAGGCTTTTCAATTCATGCAAGTGCCACTCTGGATGTTCAGTGAAGTTGCTCCTATTTGTAACACCCAGTTTCTGGGCACATTTAGTACTCTGCATTGTTATATGCAGAGAGGAGTGAGAACCTATTTGGTCACACTTGAGAAATGTGACATTTTTCTCATCTATACAACAGCCAAAGCAAGCTAAGGCATTGGTGTGTTTGGTGTGCCAGCACCATATTGTACTAATTTACATGCCTGAGGAGGTAGTTTCAAAAGCTGTGCTCGATGGAAGCAGTTAAAAGGAAAGACTCTGTCAGGCTGTGCCCCACTACCCTGTGCCCCCTTGGTTCCTACACCATGAGCTGCAATCATGCCAGTCACAGCCCTTCTCCAGAGGGAGCAGGGGTAAAACTGTGTAAGGTTGGGTGTTTCTCCTTGGTGGCAAAGGTTCCCAGGATGGAAGCAGTGGTGGAAGGTACCAGATAGGATGGGTTTTAATGAATATGAGGCAAAAGGAGTGCAAAGGTGCAAACCCAGCCTGAACAAATGCCATGGTACCACAGAGCAAGGAACTGCAGAAGGACTTCCTGGCTAATGAGTACTCTGCATAGAAACCAGATTATGTCCCAAAAAAGGCACTTTGCTTCCAGAAGGAATGTGTACCTTTAATTGTTTGGTAGGCCTAGAAACTCGTTTAGGTAAATAATGTATTACATGTAATATGTATGCATATTTATGAATATATGTAAATTAATACATTTACAGGCAAATGAGGTAAAGCTATTCATACCACCTTGGTAAGAAATTAGGGATTACTGTGAAAATAATTCAGGTTAAAAAATTTCATGCACAAAAAATATAAAGACTGGCAACAGATGCAGGACCTTTCATCTTTTAACCTCAGTTGATTTACAGAATGTATCCTGTTCAACTGAAATCTAAGGTGCATTTGAATTTTGAAAGGAGTTGGGCTTTGTTGTGATGAGTACTTAAGGGCATCAAAAAGCTGTTTGTGCTCTCACTGCTACTGGTGGCCTGTTATCAATGCTTGACTAGGCAATCCACACATCTCTGTTGGTGGTATCAACAACTTGTTGATAGAATGACAGAAGAATTATTCATTGCAGCTGGAAGGAGTAGCTGAAAAACGTGGAACCACAGCTACTGCTGGCTGCAGCAAGAAGCCGAGGATTTGGATTAGGGAAGGAACATTTGGGTTTTTAACCATGGTAATATCAAAAGTGAAATAGATGCAGTTGAATTACACTGGGGGTTTTGCATTATATATGTCTCTCTTCTACCTGTCCCTTGTCTTGGATTATAGAATCTTTATTTGGAAAACACTGGTTGTGTTTTGGATGCTGTCAAAATGTGACAAAGCTGATGAGACAACAGGTGCTGGAATTCAACTCCTGGTTTCCCTCAGATGTGAATGCAGTAAGGACTTTGCTGCAATTAAAGGTAGGTCGGTGGAAAAGCGCAAATAGCTCTGCAATGGCATCTGTTCTCAACACCCAGTTTACTTTCTGAATGTGTGACTTCAGACCTCCTAGCTGCCAATAAAGTGCCTCTGAAAAACAACCCACCTTAAGTGTGAAAAGAAAAAACACAAGGTAAGTTTCACTCTAAATAAGACAGTATCATTAAATACAAAAATCTGTTCAATTTCGTTTTGTTTTGTTTTTGTTTAGGAAGTTAATGAAGTAGAAAGGATGAAAGAGTATTCTTATGGACATGCAAACTACTCCCCTTCACAAAGGCATTGTGAAAAATCTGTCATCGTGCACCCAATAAATGCCATTTCAATTAGCTGCCCAATAAATAAGTGCTGAAAGTGACAGGAACCTGGGCAATTGATCATGTGCTTTGCAGAGCCGCCCAGCAAAGCTGTGTGCCTGACATGCCCCCTCCCATTGTGTCTTGTGGGCATTTAGAGCACCAGGCTCACAGCATTGGGTGAAAGCTGCTTAACAACTGAAGGTTAAATTTATTGGAGCCCTTGTGGTTGTGTATTTCCTATTAGCTACGTCTTTTCAATGAACTCGAAGAGAGATCTGCCAAACAGTGTCCTTTCCACTTAAAACAACACAAACAAAAAGCTCTAAGAGGCAGTATAGCAGTTAATTGTATAAAGACATCAAAACCCAATTCTAAAGAGGCTGGCAAAACTAGTGGCAAGTCATGGTATTTTAAAAAAATTAATGAGAAAAGGTGAATGGAAAAACATGGGGGGTGTTGGGGTTGTTTGTTTTAATATACCAGAAGATTTATGGTGAAGGAGAACATCAAAATAAACCAGTCTTCCAGAATTGTTTTTCAGTGATCAGTGTGAGTAGGTAACTTCACTGGTATTTGATGGACAGATGTTACCCAGATTTTAACATTAATGCCCAACAAATAATTTTTTCCTACAGTTCCAAATCTATGGAAAAGAACTATAATTTTATTAGTAGTAAAGGACTGATCTTATTTTCCTGACCAAAAAAATAAACTGTAAACAAGCAATCTATTACATTATGAAAGCTCAGACCGTAAGGCAGAGGATTAGAGATCAAGTTTCTTAAATTGTATTTCTGCCCGTGATGACATAATTTATGAAGTGTGGCGACATTTTCAAGCTTCTCTGAGCTGCAGTTTTCTGAAGGAAATGTGTCTTTCACAAGTGTTTAGAAAAGCCAATTACCAAGGAGAAAGAAAAATACTGGCATGCAAAATCAAACTGAAATTTGCTAGAATTTCTTACATTAGAAACAGCCAGGAGTCAATCATGCCAAACCTCTTTATTCTGTGGCCTCAGCAGCAGAAACTTCTGCTCCTTTTTGAGCCTTATAGTGTTTTAGACTGTGCATAATCCATTATGCCATACATTATCCTTGTCCCAGGGAAATTTTGAAGTGACAATCTCCTCCAGCATAAGAGAAGAATACACCTACATGAAAGCAAATACATTTGTATTGTTCTCTACAACGGGTTTCCCATTTATTTTAATAATATCAGTAGTTTTAAAGATTAACTTCCACATTAATGAAAAAAAGTGCACTGAAGATGCCTGAGGTAATAAAATTACTTGGATTAATTTTTTTTTTGTAACAACCATATGTTCTTCAGATATTTATATCTGTGTTACATAATTGTATTAATAATTGCTGCATAGCCACTACATATAAATTAATGACAAAAATACATATATGTAACATTCACACAATTTTATCCAGAAAGAATTGGAATTTTCTTTATTATTCATGTACCAAATTTTGTCTGCCCCCTGCAAAAATTGAGGACTAGTCGATCCTGCCCATGTCATGAGACTTCGCTTTGGTTGAGAACTAACCAGAGCAGGTGCCACACCTTGATGTCATCACTCCTTGTGGGCTCACCTGTAATTCTGAGCTTCGAACATTTTGTTTCTCAAACTCCTTGAGAATTATTAATAAATGCATCAAGAAATGCAACTGCTTTTCAAACTACACCATTGCTCCGTGTCCTGACGAAACCTCCACAAAATGCTGCCAAGTCAATTTTCCATAAACATTTGCCTCCCTCTGGCTGCTTATATTCTGTGAATGTAGCTGATTGTGCAAAGCATGGTGCAATGGAGAAAGAGGACAGTTAGTGTTCCTCACTGATTAGTCAGGTGCATTTTTGGTTTAACTCTTCCATGCCAAAATCTTTATAACCAAATCCATAACAAAATATCAGTATTGTCTGTGGGTACTGGAGCTTGTACCATTTGTTCATGGTATTTCTGATGTCCCATTAATTTGCCTGTTAAGGAGCATTGCCCAGTTCTGCAATGCAATGGTTAGACTTCTTCCTGCTATAGCTGCTTCTGTTAGGTCTACAAAGAATCTGCAGTAAAGAAATATAGGAATTTTAAGAGGGAACAACAAAAATTATCATCACAAAGCAAATCGTACAAGGGTGCATTCCTTGTGTGTCTTTCCACAGTACTGTTCCTGATGAACTGTTTTCTATCATATTCTTCAGGTGATTCACCTTTTGCATTAAAATTCTTCTAATAACATTTTCTAGGAGTAACACGGTGCAATTCATGTTCTAAAATCGATACTAGCTTTTTTCAAGAAACTATGTTTCTTGAACACTTCCAGGGATGGTGACTCCACCACCTCCCTGGGCAGCCTGTTCCAGGGTCATTTTCTGACAGAAATTTAGTACTTCTCGTTTCTGATATTTATCTCCCACTGAGTTACAAGTCAGTTGCCATGGGATGTACACAAGGCCTCCCTTACCACAGATGTGAGCAGAAAAAACTTGCACCAGTCCAATTCACTCAAGTGAGCTGGGAGATGCCACAGGGGATGCAGAGACCAAAGAGTCTAAAAGTACTGAGAAAAGGGTGGTTGTTTTGTTTTGGTTTGGTGGTGTTTGTTTTTTTTTTTTTTTTTGTTTTTTTTTTTTAATGGCTATGAGATTAGAAAGGCACAGAACCCTATCCATACACTAGCCCCATTGTGCTGGTTTTGGCTGGGTATAGCTAATTCTCTTCACAGTGGCGGTAAGGGGCTGGGTATTGGATTAGTGCTGAGCACATGGTTGATAATACAGAGATGTTTTTGTTATTGCTGAGCAGGGCTTACAGAGAGTCACGGCCTTTTCTGCTTTTCAAAGGACCATGCTGGCCAGGGGCTGGGAGTGCCTGGGAGGAGACACTGGGGGGACAGGTAACCCCAGCTGACAAAAGGGATATTTTGTCTTCAACACGTAACAAAAACATTTCTGTAGTATCAGCCCTGTGTTCAGCACTAATCCAATACACAGCCCCTCACCAGCCACTGTGAAGAGAATTAACTTTAGCCCAGCCAAAATCAGCACACCCATCCAAATTATACTGGCAGTGAGAGAGAAGGGCAATGAAGCTGGTGAAGGGTCTGGAGCACGAGTCCTGGGAGGAACAACAGAGGGAGCCGGGGTTGTTCACCCGGCTGTAAAGGAGGCTCGGGGGTGATGTTATCAGTCTCTACAACTCCCTGATAAGAGGGTACAGCCAAGGGGGCTCGGTCTCTTCTTCTGGGCAGCCTGTGACAGGACGGCAGAACATAGTCTTAAACTGTGCCAGGGAACGTTTAGGTTGGACATTAGGAAGAATTTCTTCACGGAATGGGTGAATAGACATGGGAATGGACTGCTGGTAGAGTCACCCTCCCTAGAAGTGTTTAAAGAAAGACTGGACGTGGCACTCTGCCATTGACCCAGTTGACAAGGTGGTGTTCGGTCATAGGTTGATTTCGAGGACCTCGGAGGTCGCTTCCAACCTAATTGATTCCGTGATCCTGTGACCGATCCTGTAGTCTCTGACCAGCCGAACCTTCTTTCCAAAGGCTGCAGGGTAACACGCCGAGCCATGCTGCGGGGCTGAGGGCTGGGGTGCAAGCCCTTTCGGCACTCGGGCACCTCACATTCGTCGCACGGAAGCGCGGCGGCCGTTCCCGCCTGGCGGACCGTGAACATTGGAGCCCCTGCGCTGCCCGAGCGGCGCCGGCGGGCGCGGGGCGGGGACACCCGTGACGTCACGCCGCGGTGACGCCATCGCTCCGTCGCCGCGCGCCCGGCGCCGCCATGTTCAAGGTGAGGAGGGGTCCCCGCGCCCGGGCCGGGCCCGCAGCGCTCGGGGCTGCCCCCGCTCCGCCCGCGCCGTTCTCCTCTTAGCTCTTCGCAGGCTCCTAACTCCACTCTCCTTGCAGCTGCTTAGTCGCTCTTTTTAGCGCTTCAGAACCGCGTGCCCTCCGTTTTGCATGAAAAGAGACACATTCCTTAAAATTGCTTCTGGGGTGTATCCGCGCTCAGCTGTGTTGCCGCACAGTTTGGATTCGTGCGTGCAGGTCACATTCCTTTTTTACAGTTGCTTCTTATTTTGAAATTGCTTCCAGCAGCGCGGAGCTGGGTTACCGCAGAGTCTGGGTTCATACAGTTGTCACTTGAAAGTGTCGATTCGATCTTGAAAAGTCTCCCTTTTAGTGCTTGAAGGTTGTCAGTGAAACCTGCGAAAAGCACGGTCCGGCTCTCGCTGTCCCAAAGGTCTGTGCCTCTGATTAGAGAAGGCTCAGATCCCGTCAGGCTAAGAGCAAGCTCTGTGGGCCAGTCAGATCCTGATTACGGCTGCTCCATTGAAAAAAACCCACAGCACCAAAACCTGGCGATGCTCGGTTCTTGGTACTCGTTTTCCTTCACCATCTTCTGTGTGAAATATTGATAATATCTATAGATATCAATATACTGAGTATACGAAATACTAATGTATAATTGAAACACAAGAATTTCCATCTCAACACGAGGAAGAACTTTTATGTTGAGGATGGCAGAGCACTGGAACAGCTGCCCAGGTCGTGGAGTCTCTCTATGACATTCAGAGCCCACCTACCTGGACATGTTCCTGTGTCACCTGCTCCAGGTGACCCTGCCTTGCCAGGGGGTTTGGACTGGATGATCTCCAGAGGTCCCTTCCAATCATGACAGTTCTGTGAGTCTGTGATACTGATGTGCTGAGCCCTTACTTGCTCTGCTCTTGTCACAAATTCTTTTTTTCTGTGCTTTTGTGTTGGGATTCTGTGCTTGGAATCATTGAGAATTCCAGAATTGATGCTGAACTATCATTAGAGGGGTTATCTGTGAACCTGTGCATTTAAGCTCTATGCATAATATTAGTACTTTCGTACAGCCATAGAGGATTTAGGTGCTTCAGGCCAACTTGATGTTATGCCTCTGAGGGCCAAAGGGGAAGGCAGCTTTTTGTCCAGGATATTTGTGTTTCAGGGACCGGAGTGTTGAGGAATTTGGATTTTGGTTTTATGTTTTTATAGTTTGGGTTGAGAAATAGGAGGAAGAATAGAAAAAGAAGAGAAAAATGAAGTGGTTTAATACATTAGAACCGGTATCAGCCTTCATAAAAGTATGCTCAAGCTTTTCCTATCTGGTGTCTAAAGATAAAGTTGAATTATTAGCTAGAGAGGAGTAAAAGTATCTTTTTTTTCTTAAAATAACTGCAGAGCATTGCTAATAGAAAAGAATATTGGCTCTGCTTTTCTGATACTGATTGAGTGACTGTAAGACTGGCAGGCTGAAGGCACAGCTCAATCAGTCAAAATGTTTTATTAAAGCCATTGTTTTAGTAATATGTGGTTAGTATGGAATTCAAAAATGAGATCCTAAAGGGAGTTTTGGAAACAAAAAAGTACAGAACTTGACCTTTCATACTCCCAAACAAATATTTCTCTGTGTGCAAATATACAGTATCTCAGCAGCAGTTCTGTCTGTCCCATAAGGTAGCTGATGTAGGGGACCTTTGCAGTATGACTTGAACAACACATTTAAGAAGAAATTCAACTTGCAGTTTCAGAGGTTAGTTTCATTTTGTTAAAAAGTAAAACCAATGGAAAATGTCTGCACTTCAGTATCTTGATAATGTAGACAGTTGACATTTCAGTCTGTGTAGTTCTGTGATCACTGATACTGTTTTGTAAAAACCAGGTGCTTCCAGTCTTGTGCTCTGCTATTTGTGTCTTTATATAAAAATGTCAAATATTCAAAACATTTGGTTTTACTATTTCTGTTGGTGACACTTAGCACCATTTACATGGTTTGAAAACATATCTCATAATGAAAATGCATTTAGATTTTTACCTTTTCAGTGACAGAACACTTTTGCAGTGAAAAAAAGAAAGATTGAGGAAATAAACTCAACAGCTGTTAATGGTTAGTAGTGTTTGTTTTTGTCTAATGGAAGTATGTGAAAAGTGTTTAAGCAAACACTATTACAGATAATCCTTGTCTTTCCTTGGCTGTGAAACAACTGATCCAGTCATTGTGCTGTTTCATTTATAGTGATTTAGTAATGAGTCCATAAATTCAGACAAGGAAAAACTTCCATTTTAAGCAAGTTTTTCCATACCTTTTGACCCACCAGATCCCTTATGTCTTCCAGAAAAGCAATCCTGTGACCTAGTTCTTGTGTGCTGTTTCTCTACACTTAAATGAACATTTTTAGGAAGTTTGACAACTCTATAGTCTAATTCTTCGTTTGAGGAGTCTCTTGTTTACGTTTAATAAACATTCCACCTGCAAAGCAGTGGAAGAAATTTAAGCTTCAAATGCTTGACTGCCTACAATAAGCTGATGTGGTCTGGATAATTTTAAAGCTATTTTCTAACAGTTCTGCAACAGACAGAAATCGCAATTGTGCCGTGGCTGGGCCAGTTACCACCACCACAGCACAAAGACAGACGGTTTGACCTCGGCTTCAGCCTCACAAGCAGCTAGGTCAGTGCAACAGACCCTGCCGTTTGTGAAAGGGAAGAGGCCCTGCTGCCTTCTCCTTTCTCATCCGCTCTCCCCTGGCCCACGCCGTTCCTGGTGCTTGTCAGGCTGTTTCATGGAAGCCTTCACTTTGCTACGCCCGCACAAAGCTCTCCGCTTCTCTTTCAGGATTAATCTTTTGCCAAATTGGCGAGGTGAATTGCCTCACGGTGGAAGCATCCGGCCACCAAAGCTAGGGCAAGGTGAGCAGCAGGACTTCTGGGAGCCAGTGCTGGAGAGGAGCCAGAAGCCTCCAGTTTGGTGTTAGATCCACTCGTGCTGTAACCTGATACAGGAAAACACAGGCTGTTGTAACTCTGCACATTTCCCTGAGCAGTAACAGGAGTATGAGACATTGAAAGCTTTCCCATTTCAACTGGCATTTCTGGAGTTATACTTTGCTGTTAATAAGGACGTGTGTTTGCTGGAAAATGCTCTCTGGGCGTTCTTGATTTACTGTGCAGCTAAGATTCTTTTTTTTTTTTCTTCTGTTTTTTAAGTTGAAGCAGACTTTCCCATTAAGAAATTCAGTTTAGCATAGATCCCGAGTATTGGAAGAATTATATCCACCTTACTCATGGTGGTTGTGTTGTGTGATTAGATTGAATCTAAAGTATTCCAAAAACAGTCAAGTAATTCATGTTTCTCACAGAAAAGTAGGAGTGTCCTAGGGTGACTTTATGATGCTTGTATCCCCAATCATCTGTTCTGTTTATGTAATGTAAAACATTCCTAAAATTCTTAGAAAGTATTGATTTTGTTCTGATATTTAGAGCTGTAGGTCTCATTGTTTTCCTAAATCTTGATGCAGATATCAAGTAGAACAATGAACTTCTTGGTACTAACTATGGAAAAAGGGAATTCACAAAGTTCTTTAAAATATGAATATAATCTTGTTATTTAAACTGAGAAAGTTAATACAAAAATTATTTTGAATTAGGGAAAACAAGATCTTTTTGTGAGATGAAAACTGATGATATTAGCATTTATTTCTACTGCTTCCTTTAGTCTTAGGCTTTTCCAGTTAGCAGTTGGAAGTCATTTAGATGTTACCATTTGAATGCCTGAGAGCATTAGATTGTGTGCTGCTGGCCCTCCTTTCTCCTTATTTCCAAGCATCTCAATATATCACTTTTTACCCTGTGGAGGGACAGAAACATTGTCTGCCTGGATATGTTCAAGCATGTTGCCCTTTTGTTTGCACACAGTGATGGACTTGTCTTCCTATAATGTTTCCAGGTAATTCGGCTGGGGGCCACCCCTGTCAGCCTGAGCTTGCTCTCTGTCCAGGTTTATGCTGCTTCTTCAGAGAAGACTTCCAAAAAGGAGTTGCTGAAAATTGAGGAGGTAAGTGTGGTTAGAGTCTTAGTGCTCTTCTACCCAAAGAATTCTGGGGATATTGTGTTTTGATGTATGAAAGCATTTAGGTACATTTTGTCACCTTCTGCATTAATGCCTTTAAATTTGCTTCTCAATTTTCCACGACAGAGACGTATGTATCGTTTTGCTTGTGGGCATTGCATTTGTTGTTCTTCATTTCATAGTTCCAGGCTTGCTTGTGTGTAAGATCTTCTTCCTACATTAAAGCCTTCTGTTCTTCACTCAGAAATTACGTTTTCATGTTTGTAGATTTACTTATGGTTATATTTCAAATCCACAGGAATATTTTCTTTGCTTTTTATCCAGATAATACAACTTACTTTTTACTGTAAGTACTGTTGGTAAATTCTAATAAAAATTTGTTTATGTTCTCCACTAGAACAGCAAATCAGAATGTTTTATTTCTAAAAATATTCTCTTTTTAATGATGAAAATTTTTGTCTGGCAATACTTGGAATCCACCATAGTAGCCTACAGAATTTTGTCAGTTTTGCTTTCTTCACAGTATTCGGAACTAAGCAACAACAAGTACGATAAGTAGTGGTAATAAATACCTGTTATGTTTTCATTTCTTTAAGATGTTACAAATGTCTTGGTTCTAAGTAGAGCCTTAAAATACCATGTCAAACTGTAGACTCGCCAGCATTGTTGCACAGGCTTTTAAAAGTCTTCATTGCTAAAAAAATATTTAAAGAAATAGTTCATAACTAAATCCAACTTTATATGCATGAGACCGTGCAGTTGTTTAAAAATTTTGAGTACTTGAACCCAAGCTAAAATGATGTCCTGTAAGCACAGGATCTAAATGAGGCTGATGTTTGTGCATGCATAGGTGCTTTGGCTGGGCAGCTCCCGTGTACAGAGTGAGAGGAGCCGGCGCTGCAATGGGCTCCTGGCCCTCCCTGGCCTGGGAACTCAGCCTGGGCCGTGCCCAGCCTCCCCTGGCCTGAGTCAGTCGTGAGGCAGCAGCGTGGAGTTCATGTGAGCTGAGTAATGGGCTCACCATCAACTCCAGCGCTGCAGAATGTGCAAGCCGTGGAGTTTTGGCTGCCTTTCTTGCCATTCACAGGGTGTTAGTTTGGATCTCTACTGTGTCAGCTGTCTAGTTTCATAAAATATATGGGAATTTCCTTATCTCCAAGGCTTCTGTCCTTGTGCCAGACATTGCTGTTAGGTTGTCCAACAGGATCAAAGTTCAGCTTGTGACTATAATTGCCAGGGATGACCAGGTTTCCTAGGGAAGTGAGGCTGAAAATCCTTGTCTTTTAAAGTATTATGGGAAATCCAGCTGCACAAATTATCAAATTATTGGATAAATCTGATCTAATTTTATATTATGTTATGGTTAGCAGCTTTTTTGATTACAACATAGAGACAGTTCTTTTCCAGATGAAAAAGAGAGATAGTTACATTTTAATGCAGCAACACTTGCAATCATCAGTTTATAAACTACTAAATGGAATTTAAATATGGTGTAAAATATAAGCTCTTTATACTAATCTGTGTAGTATATAAACTGCTAGAAATTTTAATAAGTTTTGTTTTGATCTGAAATTTGCTGTTCATCTTCAACAGTACAAACTTGAGTCTTTTTTTTTTTTAATGGAATACAATTTCAAATATGCTTAGGCAATTGTAGTAAATGTTGTGATTCTAAACCCTAAGCAGGGTGGTTTAGCATTTATTATGTGAAGATGCCCATTGCTCGTTACAGTTCCTCTTTGCTCAGTGCCAGGGTGCCATTAATGTTGTCAGTTGCTGATGTGGTTAATGACCAAAGGTTGGGATGTTGTACCATTTTCCTGCTCAGTAGCAAACAGGCACATTTGTATTGGATGTTACCTTTGTTAGAAGCTGCCTAGGCTCTTTAATGATGGCTTGTGCAAATATAGAAAATGATTGATTGTGATTTCTAGTACATTCAGTATGTTAACTGGGAAGCAGAAGTGCTGATTAAGGTGAGAAACATTTTTCACAATTATGTTGTGTGTTCTTATTAAACTAGTTTAATATTAATTTATAACTTGTGACTTGGATCATATAGAAGCTATGAATGAATTGTATAGCAGTTAGAAGTCATCTTCATCATAATTATGTACTGTATAATTAAACTTTGCTCATAATGGTTGTCTCAGAGCTGTGTGAATTTTTATTATGCATTGTTTATGTAGTAAGCACAGAGTTAGGTGTTCTCTGCTTAGACTGTTCATGCCCTGAAGACCTACTTACACAATTGCACCTTTGTT
Source organism: Cettia cetti (assembly GCA_013401135.1). Classification (NCBI taxonomy): domain Eukaryota; kingdom Metazoa; phylum Chordata; class Aves; order Passeriformes; family Sylviidae; genus Cettia; species Cettia cetti. Next base: position 15,488 of record VZUI01091157.1, read on the forward strand.
TTTAACATCTTGTTTGCTAATATTCACAGCTGTCACTGTACTCCTCCCCAGCTCGTGAGACTAAATATGTGGAGAATCCCAAAACCGAATTGGAGGAGGGGGTTGCCCGTTTACGGCACGTTATGGAGCCATATACAGCCTGGTGTCAGGTAGAGTGCTTTGTGTTACAGCTGGTGATGGTTCAGGGATAAAGCCCCAGCTGGGATTGTGGTTTGTTTTTTCTGAGTTGGAATTAACAGGCAACAGCAAAGTAAAAGTTGATAGCTGTAAAAGCGTTTTTCAAAAATGTGGCATCACTGAAAGTTTGCTGCATTGCTTCGGATTTCCCACAGTTCAGGTCATAATGTCTGCCCCCTTCTCACGCAGAATCAGTTGTGTCTTTATACTAATTTTCTGAACTAAACCCTGGATTTAGGGTTTCTCCTTCCAAAAGAATTAAAATTAACTAAAGCATAGAATTCTTTTCTGAAATGAACTTTAGGCTTAAATATACCTAGGGATATCTGGATTTGGCACTGTTCTGTGGCTGAGGAATATAGGAGAACAGTATTTGCAGTTTTCATGCTCAAGGAGGCCTTAAATTATCAAGCAGTGTGTTTTTGAGCAGCAAAACCAAGTTGCCCTTGCTGCAACTGTGACAAAATAGAACTTAGCAAAAAATAAATTGGTATTTGCTGAACTGGAATGTTGAGGGAAGGAATGCAGCTCTCTGGAAGAGAGAAAATCCCAGGCCACTAAGTAGTGGTAAACCTAATCCCCAGACCTTTTCCCCCCAGATTTCTCATATATATTTTATTAGGTAGTATGTTTAGAGTAAATAGTCATTAAATACAAAAATAGGCTCTGTAGCAGAGAAGAAAACCAAGATTTTTGTAATCAAGGCCTAAATTGTTGGTATTAGATTGCAAAGCCCCAGGATAGCTTTCTTGCCCTTTCCTGCCCAGGAAATGTTGAGGCTTACTTTTGAAGCAAGGGCATCCTTGCCCTGTGGTTGTCTCTTGGCAACTGTGGGCGATTCTCTACTTTGCCCTCTGCCTGTTGTGAATCCCTTAAGCTGCTTGCTGTTTGCCCAGCTCTCCCTTGAAAGCCAAGCTGTTCACATAGGGGTGTCCTTTCTGCCTGGGAGGTCTGTGTGGTGTTACCTTTAACAGGACTGAAACATTTTATCTGTTCCTCAGTCTAGGGTTTCTGAAGTGCCACCAAGCAGGAGCACTGGCTGCAGCTTGGAAGAGGAAGGGGAGGGGGCTTTCCACAGGATGGGCTGAGCTCTGGCCTCCTGAACACATGGGTTTTGTTTGGTTGCCTGTGGTAACCCTAACTGGGGAGTGAAATTAGAGGAGGTTAGCCTCTAACCTTGCTTGATGTCTTGCTGACCTGTTGTCATCCTATTTTTTTTTTTTTTTGTCTGTCTGGTGATCATTGACATAAGATGTGCTCTTCTGCTCACACACAACAAGCCATTTCCTGGCAGTGGTTTACTGACTCATTTTATGAAGCAGGCATGTAAACTTTATGGGTTTGGGGCCATCTTGCTTAACTGTAGTCAGAGGTAGCTTTGATTTTACACCCCCTGCCCATCCCTGCTATGTTGAAGAAAATAATATTTAGGTGTGTCTCAGTTGTCTTTAAAATCAAACAGATAACCCGGACTAATTGGAATGAAATTGGTTATGTCTGTATGTCCATTTTACTTTTCCAAAATTACTTAACTGTAGTGGAAATGCAGCTCAAAATTGAGATGTAGAATGAGCTGGTTATATTTCAGTTGTGACAGAAGATCAGACTTAGTCTCTGGGTTCTTTAGGGCAAGTTCTTCTTGGCTTTTAATAAGACCAACACCCGTTTAAAGTTATGTTGTGTGTCACATGCTAACACTTTTTTATTTTCATGACAGATGGGTTTTTTTACATCACTCTTGCCAGTGAGGAGATGAAAGTTCTAAAGATATCCCCATGCAGTATCATAAACAAATGCTTTCACTTCTGCACAGATGCAGCTCAGGTGGAATTGCAAGACTTCTCTGCTTTAGCTTTGGGCATATATGGTTATGAAGTTGTTCCCTAATTTATAGACAGCCTTACACTGTCTCTCTGAGGCTTTACAAGTGTAAATAACAATTAGCAGGGTTCTTTTTATTGAGATTTTATTTTCTAGTTTGATAAAAGGCAGTCTGCATTCTTTTACTTCCTGAATATTCTCAGTCTGAAAAAATCTATAACTGGTCTTTAGGGTTGATGCAGTGTCTTTGATTTAGTTTGGATATCTATGGACATCTAATTTTCCAAGTCACTTCAAAATGAGTCTTGTTAGCCTAAGACAGTCTCCTGGAAAATGGAATTTATCACCTTGCAGAATGAGTCATGTACCCCTGCAAAGCACGAGAAAGGAGTTTATGGCAGTGTTGTACTTCTTTTCTTTGCATCACTTCAAGTATTTTTGCAATACCTGCATACATGGAGAAACCCAAGAAATTCTGAATTTCATTTGCCTGATCTTAATAAAATATTGAGATTGATGTCTGTGTTTTGAAGTATTATATTTTATCTCTGTCCAAAGACTCTTTTGAGAAAAATCTGTAAGTTATGCTAAATGTAACGATGAGCAAGCATAGCTCTATGAGTAAAGGGTGGAAATGGGAATAAAAGTGAGTTATTTTAGGGACCCATCACTTTTTTCTTACTTGTTTTTGGGTTTTTTTTTCTCCTTTCTTTGTCAGTTCAGTTACAGTCTATAGTTAATATTTTACTTGGTATCTATTTACCCTTGTTCTCTTTTTTTTTTAGGATCTTTATGCCAAAGCTATGCCCAAGTTAGAAAAAGCTGTTGAGCATGGTAGAGGTAAATCTTTTCTTAACTAGCAGTTTAAAATGCAGGACTGTACTGTATCTTCAATTTAAAGGGAGTTCCATTAAGCATCATTGTATGTATAATTTCTAATGCATTTAAGACTACTTTATTTCCACTGTGTATCTGTTGGAATTTCATTTGTGGGTCACTTATGACACTACATTTCTAAACAATTAAAATCCAAGACCAACATTTATGTTTATCAATGTCACTTAAAAATTAATTGTGCAGGAAGAAAAGGGAAAAAACCCTTTAGGAAGTTTTAAAAACTGTTTATTCCCAGCCACCAGTATTTGCATGACTCAGCCTCCAGCAGTATTTGCTTGAGTATTTCAGCTTAGTAGCCGAAACCTCTTGTAAAGTTTATTACTTGTTGCAAGCATTTGGTCTTTTGTTTGTAATTTTTATCCATTTTGGTTTGCTTCTATGGGTCTCCTAAGAATTTTGAATTAATCCAAAATAATTTTAATTTGTTTTTATTTTTGTGAGCATCCTTTCATACTGGGACTTGCCAGGACTGAGCATGGATTCTATGTAGAGCTCATTTCAGATACTGCATCTCTTTTTTTTTAAACTTAACGGTTTCAGTCTTTTGAACTCGTTAGCATTTTTATTCTAAGATTTTCCGTAGTTTTCCATTCCCCCACCAGACTCCCATCTTAGAGTGCACTTTGTTTTTGCTGTGTCTTTCCATTGTTCTGTGATTTGTTTTTTGTCCAGTATTTTACTGAAACCGGTTCTTGTTAATGTGTAACTGTAAAATTCCATTTTGCAAAGGTTTTTATCACTAATTTGAAAAAGATAGGATTGAGATGCAAAAGAGCAAAACAAAATAGATGGCCCAGGAGCAAAGACAAAGCTCCTGTGAAAATTGGTGAATACAATACAATATTCAGTTTCATTCATGTGTCACTAGAAAAGATCTCAAAGGCTTTGAATTTTTTGCCAGCATATCTAAAATGTGCATGATAGTTAAATGTGTTTTGATAACTTGATAACTCTTTGTGTTTTGTAACAGTTGCCAGCATGTATTGATAATTCCTTATCACAAAAATACTTTCACATTACATTAAAGCACTTGTTTCTGGCTTTTTTTCAGAGGGCTATGAATATCTCCAAAAACCCCCTGCTGGATTTTATCCAAGACTTGGTGTGATAAGTTTTGCTGGAATTATTGGATTGTTTCTTGCTCGAGGTAAGTGGGAATCATTTGAACTGGTCATGTTACAATTTTGGATAAGTAATTTTTTTGTGGGTTTTAGGGTGCTAATTTTTAATTGTGACAAGGAGATCTGAATTAACTGTACAAGCATGTTTCTACACTGTTCCTCCAATTGTAAAGAAACTTTATAAAGAAACATGGAGAAGATGTTTAATAAGCGACAATTACTGTTTTATCATTGCTGTATTTGTTACTAAAGTCTAGTCTTCTGTATTTCCCAATAATATCTTAGTATAAGAGAAATGGCAAAGGACTGGTTTGGTGTCTTTTAGCCTAAAAATATATTATTGAAGTTCTTGATCACATATGTTACTGTAGAAAACAATAGAGAAATGAATTATGGTAAAATACAGATGTTCCTGAACTATGATATGTGTCCAATTAGGTGTATATTTGAATTTTTTCAGAGTATTGTGTGTCCACATGCAGAGCTGCTGCAGATGGTGATTCACCAAATAGACTTGTGAACTCTGGGTGTACTGTAAATACCTGCATATTTTGCACTACAGAAAAGTGATACAGTTAATTTTGTCACATTTACTGAAGAAATGTTCACGGTTTCATAAAAAGAAGCATTAGTCTAAGAAATGTTAAGTGTGAAGAAGTATTTTGTGGTTACACTGAGATATTCTTAATGCAGTGAAATGTAGGTAATGGAACTTTAAAGTTGTAGAATTTAAATACCAGTGAGGACATGGTTAGGACAAAAATAAACCTTTGTGGGGCCTGAATGTGTTGAACTGGAAGTGTGCACTTGGCTGCGTAGAAATTAGAAGTGCACCTCAAAATATTTAATTTGTGAAGCTGGTGAAAGCAGTACTTCACTTTTTTCCCTAGTGTATTTTTTTAAAATGAAATCAAGGTAACTTCCCTATTTGAAGTTCTTTTTCTTCAAATTCCCGCTTCTCAAATAGCGTGATCATGAATGAGATCAGCTTCCATCATTTATCACCACAGCAAAGTGAGGGGAGAGGAGGAAGTGCAGTCTTGGGACTGGAATTGAAAGATTAGAGGATCTTAAGTTTAATGAAAATACCTCAAACTAAAAATGTTAAATTTGTGAATCTTTTAGAATGGGAGCCATGATTTTAAAACTTTTTTTTTTTCTGGTAATAGTTTAAAATATGACTGTTATTTCCAAAAGTATTCAAATCATAGAAGGAGGTGTCCTTTAATTTTGATGCTTCTGAAAGTTCTCTTTATTTTATTTCTCCCTCCCTTGGTCTTTGTGGAGAAATTGCCCTCTTGTAAGGTACAGATGAAATTCTCCAGGTCTAATCATAACACTTGAATATGCACAGCTGCTCACTAAACAGAGAATGTGGTATTCAAAGTTTAATCATGTGAATATTGTGCAGTCATCCAGCTTGGTTTAAAATGCCATTCGAGATAATTAGTTTCAACTCGTGTTGCAGATGGAGTGATGCACTTCACATGTAAGAGAGCAGCAACAAAGTGTTTATTGATATAAAGCAATGATTTGAAAGGATTTGATGGCAAGGTACACTTGATTACTTACTGCATAGAGGACAGGGTCAGACAGACCTGTCTGGGGAGGATCCTCCTCTGGAGTCACAGGACTCAGAGACAGCCTCCTTCCTTTCTAGACTCCTACTCAGAGGAGCCCAGATGTGTCCAGTCCTGGTCCTAGATTTGGTCAACAGTTTATGTCCAAAGGATTTTACGTGCACAGTCAATTTAAGATATGATCTAAGTGAAGCTTACAAAGTTTTGTGAACTATTGGGGGGGCCCTACTTATCAGAGTGATTATGTTTCTTATGAAACTGGTAAGAATAGAAGAGAAAATACACTAAAATATATTTAAGAAAATTGTTTATAAATAAAATGTTAGGGTCATTCAGCTGACTTGGCTAACATATACTCTAACATTGGTTTGTGGTTTTTGATTTTTTGTTACACAACAGGCTCAAAAATAAAGAAGTTGGTGTATCCTGCAGCCCTCATGGGTATCGGTACCGCCATGTATTACCCTCAGCAAGCGGTTGCTATTGCAAAGGTCAGTGATGATGCCTTTCTTTGGAGAAGTGTCTTTTACTTTGATTGTTGCCTCCTAGCTTCAGATTAACTGGTCATCCATGTTTAAAAGTCATGTCAGTGGCAATTAACAAAACTATGATTATTTTGTCAAAGCAGATACAGTCTGGGCTGAAAGATAATCAGACATGTTCCTTTTCGTGGCTTTTTCCCCTAACATCTGTAGTAATGTCTTCAGTTAGAGGAACATAATTTCCTTTCAAAATCTCTAACCTCATGTAACATAAATATATGCTAAGTGAGCACAGTTTGTGTGTTTACTTAAAATACTGAGGAAACATGGAATACCTTGTGAGCAAATGAAAACAGTGTTTGAAAGAAAAAAAGAGTTTCTGTAGGCAAGTCATCCTGACATTTTGAGATCAATGTTATTGACATTTTCTGCTTTTTTTTTTTTTTGGGTCTTTAAGAAAGATAGCATGCACATTCTGGAACGGGGTGGAAATTCTGCTGCAAACTTACCGGATGCCTTCCCTATTTATGGATTTGTTGTTCTAGGCATGCTAGAAACATGTTAACTTGCAGTTGCCTAAATGTGTTTCCTGTGAGAGAAAGAACTGAAGAGACCACAGAATTGCTTACAGCCCTTACTGATGTTAGCTCATGTGCCTTGCTGTCCACACTTAGTGGTACTGGCAGAATCCTCAGTTCTCCACCACACTGTGCTCCAAATCTGGCTTTTAACCACTCACAGTGCACATACTGGCATCTTTCAGAAATTCTTCGTATTTCAGCCTTTGGTAAATTTGCTATCTAGTTACTGGCTACTTGTGAATAACTCTCAGATGTCAGAATGGTAATATGATGTTCTTAAGAACATATAATGTTCTTTGAAAACTGAGAGGTCATTGACTTAGGGAGAGCCAAAACTGCTGAGTTTGAACTCTGCCAGCATGGTGGTACTCTGATCTTTGATGGAATCTTTTTTTACTGCTTCCAGGATTCAGATGCTCTAAATACAGATAATTCTGTTGACTTTTCCTCAGAGAGTGAAACTTATGCAAGTGGAAGGAAAAAAAACCAGCAAAATTTAAGAAGCTTAGACATTTCTCTTGGAAACTGTGTATTAAAATTCTACCTGCCTTCTGAACGGTGAAGTGGGAAGCGATTGAACACTGTTCAAACTGATGTTACTGTTTTTAAAGAAGCTCAGTTCAGGCTTAACCATGGATTTTGTGCTAACAGCTTCACAATACTTAGTTTATTTTACGAGAACTTTGAAGTGCATGATTGCTCTTTGATTAATTCACAGTTCTTAGTTTGACTGTAATGAAAAATCTGGTAGGAGATTGGAATGGGTTTAGTTTTGTTGACTTGGTCAGGACAGTAGACATATGAATTTGGAGACTTCTGTGGGGAGAGTAATATCTTAGATACTGTTTTGGTTTCTCTAATCTATCTTGTGCTTTTATTTTCTTAAAAAGCAAAGTTTTAATCATATCATGTCTTACCATCCATAATTTTTGGGCTTTAATCTGAGATTGGAAACACTTTCTTCTCTATTAATTATTTTTAAATGTTTCATAAGACTTTCAAAAAATGTCTGTAAACCTAGAAAGGAATGCCTGCAGTACATAGCTCACTTGCCAAGTTAATGAAACAATACAGAAAATATTCTGGAACATAAATTTAAATTTATTTTTTTTAATATTATGTTATTTTTATTTTTATTACACACTTAAGTACTTCATCGCTACTTTTTCTTTTACAGTTGTATAATTCCCATCACTGGGTGTTGTGTTGTTTTTGGGTTTTTTTTATTTGTGGGGGTTTTGTTTCTGTCTCACTTTTATTTAAGAATTTCCTATGGAGAGTTGGAAATAAACACAGCAAAATGTATTTGTAGTTAAGGTCCAACACTTAATTAATCTGGAAGTAAAAATTTTTCTTTAATTAAGACGTATGAATTCCTAAATGAAGTTGTAGCAACAGAGTTCATAATTGATAACAGGTAGTTTTCAGACACCAATCATCTAACTGAAGATGGAAGAAATTCATAGACTATTTTCCCCCCTGCTTTAGTAAATAATCTAATAAATAATAGATCACAAATTCTAATAAATCATAATTTTGTAAGAGGTTTATTTCCTCACTACCAGTATTACTATACTTTGACTAATTTTGAACAAAAGGTCAGACTGTATGTGTGGTAGGGGAACTGAATTTAATATCTAAAGCTTATTTTATTCTGGTGGAACCCTACTTAGTGTTTGGAAATGGTATTGCTTTCCATCTAATCATAATATACTCAAAATACTTTATATTTACTATGGCTTATCTTCCATCTGGAAAGAACTTTCCATTATGCAGTTATTTAAATCACTCTATCATTAAAATTAAATTTTGTCCTTTGTTATTAGAACCTTTCAAATTTACTAAAGTACCGTGTGTTATGCTTTCATTCTTCTTGAAAGAAAAAAAAGCTTCCCAATATGCCAGTTTTGTTTTTTTGACAGCAAACCACAGTATTTCTATGTCTTTTGAGCCCATACCTTGTTCAGTCTATAAGGCATAAACAGCTGTGCTGGCACAGCTGAGAGCAGGACATGATTGCAGGAGCTGTGAGCTGGAAAGCAGGAGTCAGGGTCTCTTGATCCATGTTTGCTGCCAAATGATGGGGAAATGGCACTTTGACTGCTTTGTTAACAGTGTAAATGTAGAAAACCCAGTGGATTCTCAGTTTAGTTTCTCAGCATGAAACATAGATAAAGCATTGCTAATTAAAATTCTGTTTGTGTGTAATTCTGTGTAACATCCAGTATGGTCAGTAATGCACGCTCGTGGTGCTACGTGGCACATTAGGCCTTGGAGACCACAGGGGCTACCCCAGTGGTGCCCAGTGCTACCCCAATAGTGCCCAGTGCTACCCCAGTAGTGCCCAGTGCTACCCCAGTGGTGCCCAGTGCTACCCCAGTAGTGCCCAGTGCTACCCCAGTGGTGCCCAGTGCTACCCCAGTAGGCCCAGTGCTACCCCAGTGGTGCCCAGTGCTACCCCAGTAGGCCCAGTGCTACCCCAGTAGGCCCAGTGTGGGTGTTGGTAGCCCATGGTCGCCTCAATCTTTCAGAATCCCTGTTGAGAACCACTCAATCTGACTTTTGAACTTGTTTGTTCAAACTTCAGCGTACAAACCTGCTTACAGTGCTGCATTCAACAGCGATGGTATTTTAGCATGTTGACCTTGTAGCTTGCACTTCCAGTCTGCCTAGAACTGAATTTTTCAACTGTGAAAGTGTCTGTGGGTCCTGGCTCTTGGGTGGTTTGTGCACTGCTGAAACATTGGTTGGTTTTGGCAGACTGAACTGTCTGGGTTGCTGTACCTTGTGATGTAGCTACTTAATCCTGCTACATGAATGACCAGTTTCTCATTTAATACAATTCATAAATCACTTGGTCATATGAGTTCTATAATAAGAATATTTTTAAAATTGTACTGTTAGGCATTTAGTGTGGTTTTAAATATTTTAATGGAGTATTTATAAGCAGAAACAAAAAAAATAGCTTAAGGACAGTAGTTTTTTCTCATGTTGATAGCTGTGTCTTCAGTAATATTGCAGATAAAACCATCGCTTTGTTTATTGTGATTATTTTTCCATCCTGGTAGGTTTGTACTGTTTGCACAAGGGACCACCATCTTTTAAGATGAGCCAGTGTGTTTGTTGAAGGGCTAGAGAATGAACACTTCTGATATTGAAAAACAAAATAACTGTCCATACATGTAATATTTAAATTGGGCAGTTTTGGAGATTTAACTGGTTCACTTGATGTGCTTTTTTCTGATGACCCTTGTCACTTTCAGCTTTGAGAAAACTGAGTGCATTCAATGGACTTGTTTAAACCAAAGTAATTGGTCAGATATGGTGACAAAAAGGATACTTTGTATTTAAGACAGCCTACACTTTGGATTTAGTTGTGACTTGGAAGTGTAGTTGCTGATTTGGGTTTGTTTTCTTTTAATTCTAGTTATTCAATAGTCTCTTTTGTAAGGTAGCAAGCACATGGTATCTACCCAGAAGCACATCCTTGTACCATTGTGTAGTAACTGGTGTAATCAGTCTTGCTGATTACAGATCAGACAAGCAAGGGGAAGTGGCTCTTCACACCCTGTGTACTCAGCAGTAGAACCACTTGGCACAGGGATGCTAAAAATTTGCTCTTCCCCTTGAACTCCATGCAAAAAGTTCATAGGAGGGAAATTCCTTGGGCCTCTTTGCACACATAAAAATCACCTCAGGCTCAGGAATTCTCTGAATGGTGAATTGATGGAGACTGGAAGAAACTTTAAAATATAGTGCAGAATTTTTTTCAGAAACATCAGGAAACTGTTTCAGAAATGTTTGTGCTTGCCTTGTTCTCAGAGTTTGCCTTTTGTGGTTTTGCCTGCTGTAAAAGATAGGGAAATACCTTAATTCTTGATTTCATACTTTTTTTTTAGTTTAATAGTTTAGCTGGACAAATTGTTCTTTTTGCTGTTCTTCATACAGAAATAGTGATATAAAAAGTCGATATAGACCTGAGCCTGGCTATAAAACCTAACAATTTTTAGTTTTAAAGGGTGCTATGAATATTACAATTCCTTGTCACATGAGGGACAAGGGATACTGGTTTTTTAGACTTAGGGCCTTTTCCTGTCATAAAATAGCTTTTGGTGTAATATAGCACATACAGTCTTTCCTAGCTGTGTTCTGTTTTGGGAGTTGACAGCTGGTTATTCATTACATTCATCTATCAGCAAGTTCTAAAAAAACAAATAAGAGATTCTAAAATTGCAAAATAGTGACAACCCTAAGTCGGGTCTGAAATGGGTATGGTCAAATTAAGAAATACTTTGCATATGTTAATTATGTTGAATGTCAAATACTAAGAAAACCAGGATTGTTTCCATGCAGCATCATTCCACTCCTGTTTGTACAGATGTATATTCAGGTAGTCTTCAGACAGCTTTCTAGCATGTTATTTTTTCTAACTTCTCATGTGACATTGTTTTCCAAAATGTTTATTAATGCTATATATTGTGAGCTTGAGCAGGAAGAGTTAAACATCTTGTGTTTTGAGGCTTCTTCCACTTAAATAAGAAGCAAGGCAATATTCTCCAGATTATTAAATTCATGCTTTCTAAAATCTTTTGTTTCAAAGGTTGCTGGCACACAGCTGTATGACTGGAGTCTTCAAGGATATATTGCTGTAGAAGCTCTTTGGAAGGATAATCCTAAGAAGAAGAAATCAGGGGAAAAAGGTGATAAGGTAAGAAGTCTGAGGAACTTGATTTCTGAATTTACTATTGCCTTTTCAGACAAAAAAGTTTATGAGCAACAGTGGTTTTGTTCCACTGTGATTTGGCCATTTTTTCTGAAGAGAAATTTTTCATTCTGTTTTTCTAAGCAGTAGAAAAACAGGCTTACTTCAAGTTAAAATTTCAGAAATGCTGTTTGGAGGTTTCCTTTAGTATAATTTGATACAGATAAGCAAACAATTCTAGGAAATATATGTAGATAGCTTAGTGAAGCATAGTGTGAGAGATTGGAGAACTGAGCAAGTTGATTAAATGTGTGCTAGGGAAAGCCTGGAAAGTAAGGTTTTTAGGTGTTTTTTTAGCTGCTGCTTAAAGAAATAAAAGTTCAGGTGTGTAATGTAAAGTTTCTGTGGTTTGAAATTCACTTCTAAACTCACTGTGACTGGGAGAGAGGTGTTTTGGAGACAAAATTGCACTTGGATAGACCTAGGGGATGGGACCAAGTTCCTTTGGTTGGGCTGGATGTAGGACTAGTTCCAAACAAGCTGGGCTGGGGAAATGTTCACATGTCCTGGCAGTTGCTGAGTCTTCTGAGAGTGACAGCTTTCATCAGTGGATACTCATCCTGTATCCAAGGCACTTCAGTAAAGGAACTTGAATAAACAAAGGTTAGTTAATCACTCTGTACCTTTCCTAAAACTTAGGCTATCAAAAAGAAACTCAAAAAAAGAGGCAGTGTTAAAATATTTCAGAAAGACAAACTGACAGCATTAGTAAAAAATAGTTGGAGTTTTTCTTTTATTGTGTCCCAGGCTTTCAAAAGGGAACACATGGTTGTTATTGGAAGGCAAAAACTTTTGACTCTTTCATCTTACTATAAGGCTTATTCAAGCACTTGCTACCTCAGCAGAAAAACAAACAGCATGCAGAATTGCAGAGACCACTAAGCAAACACACTTCTTTCTCTTCCTCCTTGCAGAATCTTTAAATCACACCCCTTAGTTGCCAAAACCTGTTGCTTGCACAAAGGAGCAAAATGCCCATTTGCTGGGTGTTCTCCAAAAGTTGATCTCACTGTTCAGGTACTGTCAGTGTGAACTGTTGCTGTATAACTTGGTGGATTAGACAAGGTGCAAAACCCCTGGGATTCAAATGAAGAAACAGTACTTGATCACTTGATGAAACTGCTTGCATTTCTCAAATTCGTGGATCTCTTACCTCTGAGGCAAACAGCCTTCCTGTGCTTTGTCCTCTGAAATTCCTAAAGAGAGGGCCTTGTCTCCCTGCTGTGCAGAGAAGCTGAACAGCAGCTGTAAAAAATCACGTGCTTTTGTCTAGAGTGGGGACTGAGAAGTGATTCTAATGGAAAAAGTTTGCTCTGAAGCTTCCTTTGGCCTGTGCTGGTGAAACCATACAAAATACATAGTTGAGAATCTGGTGGATAGAGATGGATTTGTTTTATGTTTGTTTCTTATGGAAGTAATCATATGAATTATTAGCACCACCAAATCAGTATCAACTTTTCAAGCAGAAGAATTTCTGTTTAAGTTCCATTTTTTATTGGATGCTTTTACTCATACAGAAGTGTCATGGAAGAAAATGCTTTTAACTATAATATACTAAAATTGGCAAAGCATTCTAGGATAGATTCTGTGACTTCTATCTTAATTTGACAACCTTGTGAAAGAATTTGGTTGCTTTTGTATGCATATTTCTTATTGTTGTTCCAGGCAGCTCAAATCCTGAGCTAGTGAAGACAGGTCTAAATGTTACTCTTGAGTTGTTGCTGCAGCAGATGTAACCCATTTAATGAAACTATGCCAGAGCAAAAGATGTTATTTTTGTTTTTGTGACATCTACTCCAGCATTTTCTTGTTGCTACACAAAGGATTCTTGCAAATAGTCAAGCAAAATATGGGTGTCTCTTCTTGGCTTCTGTTAATTTGTTACATTGCTCATAATTTGTTTGATAGTCATAGGTACCACAGCTGTGCATAACTTCATGTTTGTGCAGCAATATGTCATTAAAATAAATGTGGTATGTTAATTTTCTGAAGGTTTTATGAAACAAAAACCTGTGCCAAATTGAGGTAATATCAACTGAATTCTGAGTTCTGCCAAGAAGGATGAATTCTGGGGCCTTCTGTGCCTGTGTTTCAAAACTCTGGCTGCAGCCCTCCATATGGCAAGTCAGTCAGATAAATGTTTTTAATATTCTGTTGAAGGATGCAGCTCTTCAGGATGTCAGGATAAAATCCCTCTGCTAAAATTGAAGCACATATAAAAGCAATTTCCTTCTCTTAGTTCTCACTCTGTCTTGTGTATATACCATTCAAGGCTTTTGCTGTGTTTTTAACAATTTTGGATTCTCTCCCAGCAACACTGAGTTGGGCACCCCTTTTTTTAGTGAAGTGGCCAAAATTTGTAAAACCAGAACAGCACTACAGCTCTAAATGCACACTTCTTTCAGCCCTTGGTTCCTTTCTTCTTGTTTTTGCTCTTTCCCACTTTGGCCCAACTAGTAATAAGATCTCACAGAAAACTAATTTCCCTCTCAGCTTCAGAGACTGAGAGAAACTTTGATGGCATACTGTTTGGTTTTCATTACTGTCTGGTGTGCTGATGGACAGCACCAGTGACATGGCAATACTGATATACGATAACGTACAATTTTTAAACCCATATGTTTTTATAGCACATGTAAAATATATAAATATATTTTAATAAAAATATATTTAGAATCTATCTCTATGGCAATCTCTGGGTATTTTGTTAAGTGCTAACTGGTGACAGAATGTCTCCAGGTGCAAAGAGCTTTGGCTGATTTCCTTTACTTGCTCAGAGCAAGTGTCAAGGAAATTGTGGACCAGAACCTTCCTCGTCTGAAAGCTCTGTTGAAAATTGTGGTGTCAGTGTTTTGTCAGCAGTGTTTTGCTGACCAGCAGCATCACAGATTGTGACTATAACAAACCTTAAATTGTGTTTTAAGAGAGTTTGAAGTCATGTGTATTTTGGTCATCTTTTAAAACACAGCATAAGCAGCTGAGAGAGGTTCTTTCTATAGAAAATGCTCGTCAGGCTTGGCTTTGGTAGGTTCTGAATAGGCAGGCAAAAGTTTGGTCATCTCAATGAAAAGATAAACATCTACTTCTGGCAGAAAATGCTGTTTCTTGTCACATGCCCTCCTTTTACTGTTTGGTGGTAAGAACAAAAACAGTATGAAACTTGTAAGAAATATTACTTCTTTTGGATTGGATCCTTAGTATGGGCAGTTGGGCATTTGGGTGTGGTAAAAGTGGGATGGACAGAAAGAATGTACTCTGCAAAAAGTTAGTCTAAGGGCAGCTTAGAGCAACATTTTTGAAAGTACTTCATATTTTTGTGAGAATTAAGTTCAAGGTCAACTTAAATAAAAGAAGTAGTTACTGATTGACTGGGGGAAGATGAATAAGGTAAGGCAGTGATGTTCTCTTTATTCCAAGCAATACATTGCAAACAAAAGAGGACAGAAGGTAAAATATTAATCTATGAGCCCAGGTGAGCCTTTGTTTTTCTTTTGCAGCTGCTATTTTTTTTCCTTCTGGTGGCCAGACTTTCCCTTTCAAGAGTTTCCATAAGCATAAAAGATACATACCTTTTGAAGTTATAATTTCTAAGATCAATGTAAAAGGGTCTGGCCATCTGCAAGGCTTCTGAGGTAGCAACTGAAACTTCTGCACCTGGCTTGGCTGTAATGTAAGGGAAAGAGGCACCACACATTTGGAGGTTTGACATTTCAGTAGTTTGCTTTGGGGTGTTTTTCTTTGTATGGAAGGAAAATTTTCAGAGTAATCATGGTGGGGTTTTTGCAAAGTTTGTTGTTTAAAGTTTAGGTTTCAATGTATCTCTGTTAGATACTGTGTGAGCTAGGTTGGGGTGTTTTTTAATCACTCATGTACTGAAAGGGTACAGTCCCCTTGGTTCCAGTGTGTCCTGGGTTATGGTGTGGAATGTATTCTATCACTATCTTCACGAACTGATAAATCCAATTGTTGGAGCAGTGCTCTTCCCAAACCCCCTGAGCTATTTTCTGTTAATGGCCCATCAATGCCTTGCCCATGACTCATAGATAACTCCCTCTGGGAGCTATCTCTCTTTAATGGGCCATCAAGGACCTCCC
>VZUI01091159.1:0-23836 GCA_013401135.1 Cettia cetti
CAGCTGAGGCACCTCTGCAGTGCTGGGTCCAGTCCTGGGCTCCTCAGGACAGGAGACACCAGGAGCTGCTGGAGAGGTCACAGGGAGGATTTGGGGTCTGGAGCATCTCTGTGCTGGGCAGAGACTGCGGGAGCTGGGCATGGTCAGGCTGGAGAAGGGAAGGCTGAGAGGGGATCCCCTCAATCCATACAGACATCTCCAAGGGGTGCCAGAGGATGGGCCCAGGCTCTGTTCACTGGTGCCAGTGCCAGGATGAGCAGCAATGGCCATCAAATAAAGCAGAGCAAGGTCCAGGCCAGCAGGAGGAAGAACTTCTCTCCATGGAGGGGCAGAGGCCTGGAAGAGCTGCCCAGGGAGGGCCTGGAGTGTCCCTGTCTAGAGACATCCCAACCCCAGCTGGACACGTTCCTGTGCCACCGCTCCAGGGAAACCTGCCTGGGCAGGTGCTTGGGCTGGGTGAGCTCCAGAGGTAGGTACCTTCTAGCCCCAGTTGTTCTGTGATTCCTTAAGGTTCATATGTGGCTTTTGCCTGTGGCTGAAGACAGGAGATTCCTAAGCAACACATTATTGGCTGTATAAATTTTACCACCCTTCATTCAGGGCCAAACTGAATCTGGATTTGTGTCCTGTACATGAAAAGTCAAGCAATCCAGCTGCTTCACAGGGCCTTAACCTGATGCTATGAGAGAGATGCAGTTTAATCCTCTGGAGGGTTGACCTTTTAATGTACTTAAATTATTACTTTAAATGCTAATAGTTATTTATTTGCCTGGAAATCAGAGCCTCTTGGACATGGCTCTATATGTTTAGTAATATTTCTCAACATACCACAAGCATGAAAATACCAAAGCCCTGCGCTATGAATTAAATAAACTCTGCCTTTTCCAATGTGTTTGTTGCATTTCATGCATGTACACATGACTCAGACAACTCTCCATGGCTTTAGAAAGGACAGGGTGCTTCAGGAGCACATCAGATCACTGATATGGGAAGAATTGCTTTGATAAATTACCAGCAGAACAAATATAGCCTAACTTGGTCTTTGGGTACACCTTAAACATTCAAATGTTACACAAGAATCTCCACTGAAATTTCATTTTTGGTAAAACAAATCATGAATAAATAAGTATAGCAATGCAAGTGTGGATGTTTGGAAAAAGCAAATTTAAAATAACTGTGTGATTCTTGTTGGGTGGGGTTTTTTTCCTATCTATTTTCTCAATCAGAAAAGTAAATAAATATATTTCGTGTAATTGCATCAGGAAGAATTATTCAGGTTTTATTATATATTCTTACATGCATTATAGGAAAAAGTCTTAAAAAAATATGGCATTAATGTTGCATATCTTCCCATTATTATTAACCTTGTTTTTATTCTCTTTCATTCTTAAAGGAATACAAAAGCTGACATTTAGGCTACAAAATGGTAAATAGCAAAGTGCTGAGGGATAACATGTGTCCTGGGCGGTTAAAAAAATATATTCTGAGGGCAGACAGCACCCGGGGAAAGTTAAAGATCTGGATAAAATACTGACAATCCTGAGTGTATTTCTTATATTCCTACCAAGAGTTCATCCAGGCAGCACCATGAACATGATTGCACAAACTGGATCCTCTCATCTCAGGGTGATATATTTTCTATTCACCATATATCAAATATTGTCAAAAAAGGCTCATGACAGCATTTGAGCACCTCTCAGCATTCAGCACACCAGCAGCGACAAAATGACAGCTTTTGGCTTTGTTCATTGAAAGCACTGCAGAAATGTTTTTGGTCGAAGGGAGAGCAGAGGAGAGAGAAGCACAGAACAAAAAAAGATATAGATAAAGAGGTCATTTATGCTTCCCAGTCAAATAAATCCATGAAGCTAAAACCCCATCACCTTTTGTGATATAAATTCTGCAATATCACAGGCATCCCTTTTCCTGCTCAGACAGGTTCAGCTTAGACAAAGACACCCTGTGATGACACCTTCTCTGCCTTAACTTTGAGCATAAAAGAAAATATGTGACAATCATTCCACTTTGAAGGCAGGCACAGAGAAGTTTCTAGGACTGGTAAAAATAAACTGTCTTCCTCTTAAAGTTCTTTTTTTTTTTTTAAGTTCAGGAAATCCTAAAGGTTAGTATATAAATGTGTGGGTTTTATCATTTATTTATTTATAAATAAATGTTCTTCAGGTACTCATAAATATCACGGTTTCTTATCTGATTATTAAGATAGGTGTTTGTTTTATTTATGCCAGTTCAGGTAGTTTCACCCCATCTCTTACTCTCCATGCAAAACCGTACAAGTAGAGAAAAAGAAAAAAACCCACTGTAGCTGTAAAAAATGGATTCTGTGCTGAAACTAATGGAAATGCTGCTCAGAGGAAGTTCATGGGATTTACTCTTGAAAATCAAGCAGTGTTTAGGGTGGCATCACAAGCAGTAGGAACAGGGTGACAAAACACTTGTTTTCAGATTTCAGAAATCACCAGTACCACTGCAGAGGAGCTTTATAATTTCTTTGAATCACTCCCACTTCTCTGTAAAGGTGTTTGAGAATACCTGAAGGAGAAGCAGGATTAATTTTTTCTGGGTGTGTGGCCCAATAATTCACAGCTGATAGACTGAACCCACGAGGAAACATATTCTGAAAAGTGTCACTGACCTCAGCTTTGAAAATATGATGGACTTGATGAAGGTGTGCCAGGTGAATTGAAGACATATTAAATAAGAAATTATCTCCATAAATTGCACACATTCTTCCTCAAGAAACTTCAGGTACTTTGGGTTTATCTGTGAACACTTGCAATAAATCTTAGGCCTTTATTAAAGGAAATGTGTGTCTTTTAAAATTTAATAAGAAAGAGTTCTAGATGTGATTTCTGGGAATTCATTTGGGCCACAGAATCTATATCATATAAGAGATTTTGCTGAAACAAAAGAAGATGATTAATTAGCCACAAGCACGGGAAAACATAAAAAGTAACAAATTGGTTGGGCTTTTGAAAACAAAATAAAGGAAAAAAAAAGAAAGGCCAAATAAACTCCACAAATATCCAGCATGGAGAGAATGGGAAGGGGTTGTTTTTTTCATCCATGGTGATTGTTGCTGCTTTCATGCAGTCACCCAGTAGTTGCAAAAGCTTTTGGACCACAACACCTTCATTTCTTGGTATGAGGTATATAAAGGGAAATAAAGGGAGTTAAATGTCAGAGAAATTTGACAACTTGGCATTTGGGCATTGCATCAGTAGAAATATAAAAGAAAGTGATCTTAAAACTACCTTATGTAGTAAAAAAACTCAGACTGAAATGCAAATAATAAAACAAGACACACACACACAAAAAAAAGAAAAACAAAAAACCACAAAAAACCCCTCAGACCTGATAACTCTCTAAATTTTTACCTCTGTACCTAGAAAATATTGCTTATATTCAATTTTCTGGTAGTCATTTATTCTTACACTCTGAAAGATCAAGTTACTACAAAGCACTTGATAAAACTTACAAACTTTATTCTTTGATTTTGCTCATTTGGTGATTTATGTATATTTAACCATTCCATTAAATGCTCACTAATTTTTCATTGCCCTTGAGCCATTTTAGAAATAAAACCATGAACTAAAATATTTCATCCTAAAAACCAGAATTTATAAACAAATTTCTAAGGATCTTCATACAAGATGTGAATGGTGGTAGATAAAGAAGCTCAAAAAATGCTGACAATTATTATTATTATTCCAATATTTACTGTGGTTTGGAGATATGAGTTTCTTCTTTGGTTGGTTTGGGGTCCTGGTGGGTTGTGGTTTTTTTGTTTGTTTGTTTGTTTTTACTTAAAAGTGTTTAAAGAGAGCAACTTGCTGCAGAATAAAATGGAAAAAACTAACATAATTGTTCCTATTGTTAGAGTTTAAAAATTGTGTCAGCATGGGAGATAAAGTAGAAAAAAACATCATTATAACATATTATGGCTTCTTTAATAATATTTGTTATGCATTTTCCATATAGCTTAGAGGACTTTAATGGCTATAAAAATATCAGGGAAAATCATACAACAAGGTGCTACAGGTGGGTTTTATGGTTGTAAATAGTAACAAAAAAAGAAGATTAAATCCATTTTTAACCCTGAGTTAATTAAAAGATATTTTTAACTACATTAGGTTAAAAAAACATTACTTAAATTTCCCCTTCCCCACTGCAAGAATTAATATTTCATTAAATGTTTTCCTCAGCAAGAACAATATTAAACAATCAAGCAAACAGGATTTTCTATAAGAAAATACTGCTTTGGTTTATTTTTCTTGAACACAGAAACACATGGTAATTCTTTGAAAATGCCTATTTTTAGAATAAAAAAAGGTTAATATTTTTCTGATGGAACATCTAAAGACATAAACGTGTCATGTTGAACCAGATAAGTGTGCAGCACAAGGAAACTTCGTATTTTCATAAAATCCTTGTTTCTGCATGCAACATTTTGTGTTGCCAAGTCTTTACCTTAAAATTTACATATTTAAGCCCTGGACTGGTAGTTCCACACTGGTAGTTCTATAACCAAAGTATTAAAGCCCCTTCTGTTTAATGAATTTAGTTTATATTCTGATAGAATGGAGGCATCTTTTCAGTGACTGTTTTATAAAATACATTTCTAACTCCAATTCCAGCTCCTATGGTAGGAGATAAATGTAATGACCAAGGAAGAGCATATCCTTATTTTTCTCATTTCTACTGTGAAAGGTATAAAAAGGTTTGTGTTTTAATTTCTGCTCTTTTTTTTTTCTTTTTTTCTTTTTTTTTTTTTTTTTTTTACCTTTTTTTAACCACCAAATCTCCAAAGACCAGTGTCATTTCTTGCTTGACAGGCCTGATTTTAAATGTGTAGTGTAAGGGATTTACATATTCCACAGAGAAGTAGCATCCCTTTCCTTTTCCTTTTTTCTGTCTGCTGCAACTTTAGTGATAATATCTACTCAATTAAGAGTTTCATAGGTTCTTTTGTGGCAAATAAAACAGATGGCTTGATATAAATATTGCCTACATTGTTCTTCTGAACAGAAGAGAGCATAACTTCTGGAAGTGAATATGCTGAACATTCAAAAAAAAACAAAAAAGAAAAATAGTTGAAGTGGTGGAAAAGCAGTTACTGGGATATCTCACTGACACATTGCACTTATGCATTGCACTTACACTTGTCCAAAGAGCAACATTCTCCTGGTTTTTACCTAAATGAAATCTAGCCTTTGGTCAAAATCACAACTGACAAGGAAGAAATAAACTTTCAGCTGTGCAGTCATGTCTCAAGGCTGAATATGGATCTTTGAGTTAAACTGCCCCTTTTTTATTCTCTCTGTAGATGCAATCATTAACTTATATCCAATTTCTCATGGACAGAAATCTAGACTCCCATGTCATCTGCTTTATTCAGTGAAGATCAATTTAAATGGCAGCTTTCATGACAAATTTTATGCAGGGGAAAGGTTAATGTAGGGATGAGCAAAAGAGGGAATAAGTTCCATGACATGAAATTTTGGGAAAATTCTGTAAATTAATCCATTTGTTTAAGTCATTGACTTTCTTAACATGGCTAATATACAGGATTCAAGTTCAAAAGTTGTCTTTAGAATCCTGAATGTTATGTTTGAGAAGCTGTGGCAGTCCAGAGAAGGTCCCACTGACTGGAAAAGGGGAAAAACCCCTCCACTTTAAAAGGGAAAACAGGAATAACCTTGTGGCATAATTCTTGCTAGCAACAGGGAGTGAAGAATAGTCAGGGCTGTATTGTCCCAAGAAGCATTTGTTGGATTCTGAGTCTAAAATAGTCCTTGTTATATTTAAAAAACACCAAAGTCAAAATACCTATATCTATTTTGTATTTCAAATTTTTGATGATCTTCAATTTTTTTTTTTTTTTTAGAGCACTGTCACTTTGTTCCTTGTCAAAGAAAATAAGATCACAGATAAAAATACTGCCAGGAAGATTAGAATAAATTAATTGTTTTATCATTCTTGAACTCAGGACAGAAGTGTGATCAATTCATCACTTGATATTAAAATAATTCTAATTATTTTGAAACAAAAAAATTACATTGCTAAGGGAATAAACACATAACTGTGATAGTGTCTTTTGATGGCAAGTATATTTCTTGGTACTCTCTAACCAAACTTACTTGCAAAGGACAGCAAATAGACCCACCAATGTTTATTCTGCATTTTACACACTGTCCCAGGGACTATGTGCATATTGTGCATTGAAAGAACTCCCGAAATATTCTGTGAGACTGAAGACAGCAGCTCAGTGGAAGCAAATAAACACAAAGATATGTAAAATATTTAGGTATTCCTGTAAAATTGCACGGTGCTGCAATAGGCAAATTGTCAAAACTCCAAACCAGTGCAAAAAATTTTAAAAACAAACAAACCAACCACCCCCCCCCAAAAAAAACCCAACCAAACAAAAAAACCCCAAAAATCTCAAAAACAAACAACAACAACAACAAAACAGTGGCAAAGGCAGCAAGAAAGTGCAGAAGAAAGTAAATAATTCTCAGTGCTCCATTTTAAGAGTCACAGGCTGGATGGCAGGAAAATGGATACCTGTTAGAAATAACAGAGATAAGAAGGTTTAGAAATAACTCTTAGAAAGCTACAGCCTCTATGAGAAATTAGGTTAAAATACCCATCAAGGTGATTTATATAAGAATAGGAAATTAGCTCTGGGATCCTTCTCTTAAAGATATCTTTATCTACACTACAATTCCCTGAAAAATCAGGATACACAAAGAGGTAAAACAACATCATGCAGTCAAGCCAATCTGTCAGCAGTAGTACAAGAACTTTAAAGCTCAAAAAAACCCAAAGGGCAAACAGAAGGCAGACTGTGAAGCAACACAGCAAGGAGTGAATTCTCATCAGGTTAAAGGTTCAAGCTGAAAAATGAAAAATGCATTCTGTTTTCTAAGATCTGGTCTAGATCTTCTCATGGAGTAACACAAGGTAATTATAAAAATATTTTGAACATTATTTTGTGAAATAAACTTAATTCAACTTTTTCCTGCCATAATTATGAACTAAAGTAGTAAATAATTTTGGTTTGTGTTCCTTCTTTTTAAAGCAATGGAAAATATATTAAACTGAGGAGAACAATGCTGCTTAAATATATAAACTTATATGAACTTCTAAAAACACTGTTGATCTAATACCTTCAATGTGCGAATATCTTGAATTTACAAGGAAATATTTTCACTCCTACCATTGTTTTTAAACTTGGTCCAGAGACACCAGTTTTAGGTTCTGTCAAACTGGAGGTGTCCAAAATTTCTGAAAATACTGTTTTTTTCTGCAGGCACTTTTGAACATTCAAGTCATCATTTTTCTGCACTTTTCTTGGCAGTTTGGAAACTTACATAATTCTAAATTGTCTTGGCAAGCATGAGACTGCAGGAGGACAGCTCCTTGCTGAGATCCTCTCTCTGCACCACAGGTTTATTTCAGAGTTCTTAGAGTGTTTGTGCACTTGGAAAAATCTGCTCATTTATTTCTGTACATTTATTCCCACCATTAAACCCGCTTCTGAATTGATATTTAGCTCTCATAATAGGTATTTTTCAAAGATCTTAGTGTGAACAGAACATAATCATATTCTTTCATTGCATTATATAACTTCAATTTCAGGCCTTCTGGCTTTTCTAATTCCTGAGCTATGGAAATTGTCAGGCAAAATGATTTCTTCCATGACCCTATTGCTGAAAGGGAAAGCAGTGCTCTTGCTGCAGACTTTTCCTTGCTAAAATAAAGAATTGTTGGCCATTTGTTCCTTTACTCTTATAATTTTTTTTATTTACAGGCTAGTTATTTGAAGTATCTCTAAAAAAGATAAAAAGAAAGAATAGTTCTAGAAAGAATAGTAGTAGTTTAAGCTTGAACCTAGAAGAGGGAACCAAAGGCTGAAGCTTAAAGGGATGCCTGGAATCATTTTATGTATATATTTATTCATTGTTTCATTTAGTCACTCATTTTTTTCCTAAGAGCTGCAGTTTAGAAGCGTGGTGCTTATATTAGGCCTCCCATAGTTTTCTTTTCGTCATTTTATTTAATTTCATATTATCCTCTGTTCATCTCTTTCTTAATAATTATATCTTCCATAACCACGAAAACCACATACTCTGCATATTTGTGCATGCATTGACATCACCACAAATTTTACAAGAACTCATGTAGTCCTAGCAAAAAATAAACTTGTGCAGACCCCCACTCACATTTTTTGGCATAAAGCATTGGAAATATAGGAACAGACAAGAGAAAACAATTACTTAGGTAAACTCAGGAGTTCAGGGAAGAACCAGATTGAGTGAGCAATAGATTAGATCTCGTCCATTAAAAAAGGAAAAAAAAAAAGGAAAAAAAGTGGATTCTCTAACACAACTAATTTGCGATTTTGGGATGGGACTGCTATGACAAATGATATCTGTTCCAGTAAGATTTGATTGATATTCACATCTCAGGAGGCCCAGAAATTGAGCTAAATTTAGAAGATGTGTATGGAAGAGCACTGCTGATGAAAGTGCATGCCTCATAAGCCTCCAGATTGTGTCTGTCAGTGTTTAACCAGCTCAAGCCAGATAGCCTGAGACTGTCTTTAAAAAGCAGAGAAGTTGAGAATTTGTAGTGATGCCTGCCTTCAAAGTTGATTTGCCACCAAATCATTAATGAATGTATTTCAACAGCAATAAAACAGCAGGAGGAAAAATTGCTTTATCCACACGTCCTGAGTACCTGCCTTCAGCATTAATATCTATATCAGTGTCACATATTTTCACAGGAATGTTAGAGATAACCACCTAGAAAGTCCTTCAGACAGCACACTTGGAAACTTTAGCAGCATCAAGCAAGATTAGGATGCCTCAGGTTTTTGCAGCATATTCAAAAAGGCCAAAATGAAAAATAATCTAGGACCATATTCTTGCACATAAGAAAATAAAAATAGATCTTTACCAACCCTCCCAAGAAGGACTGGCCCCTGCACAGCAGCCAGTTCTTTCACTTTGCTCTTGAAAATGCCAATCCAGGGATTATCTAAAGAGCACAGAGTGCCCCCAGCAGGTGCCCCTCTCACAGCATAAACAGATATGAGAAGCACATGAGAGAGAGAAATTCTTCCACACCAGACACTTTTAAAGAATTAGATTTTGAGAGATCTGGGAAATCACAGAATTGCTGAGGTTGGAGAAGACCTCCAAGATGGCTAATTCCAATTTTGACCAGTCTCCACCTTGTCAACAGAGAAGAGCATCTAATGCCTCTGTTTCTTGAACCTCCAGGTAACCCAGCACCTTTCTGAGCCCACTACAAGCCTTGACATTTATCTCAGTGAAGAAATGTCTTCTCCCTTTATCGCCCGCTAAGAAAACTGCAGATAGGGGGGAGATACACAACCGATTCAGATTAGCAAAGAAGCAAATTTGATTTTTGCTAGTGGGCAAAGAAATCATATCTATTCAACATGTATCCAGTTCGTGCCTGTCATCTGCAAAAGTAATTACTGCTAGTGGCCACACTGCTGCTTTGAAATGCCGCAGTGCACAGGAGCTCCTGTAGAAAAACTCCAGAATATTTTACCTGTCTGCTTCTTGCTCACCTCTTAGGCAGAGTCTTCAAACACAGTTCCAGAGCAATGCAAACAGCAGTATATCAAAGGATTGGAGGAGACTGTGCTGCACATAAAACACAGCTTGGAACTGACAGAGAGAAAAATTGGAAACAACGATTCTCTGAGCAAATAATCTCAACTCATGTTGTTTTCCACCCCTGCAGTTCTCATTTGGGGAGAAGCCAAACAAGCTAATCTAACAGATGTCTGTGCCACTGATTTAAAGTCAAAGGTAGGACACTTCCAATATCCATCTAATTCAAACAGGGAAGCTTTCTACTGGTAGCCACAAAGCAGCACTGAGCCAGCGCTCTCCCTCTAAATAAGCAGGTTGGTGTTTATTGCTCTTGCACAGCACTGACTTGTGTGATTCTGAGTAACTTGATGATTACTGCCCTCAGCAAAAAATCCCATTATTAAGGATAAGTTATTTTTCTTTTAGTTTAAATTTCCATTTTACATATAAATGGAAACAATAAATTAATATTAATTTTGGTAGTCAGCAATATAGCATTCAGTAGGAATCCTTCAGAGATCATTTCAGATAGAGTGATATTCATAGTTTAGAGATTCAACTCTGGTAGAAAAGGATATGCTAAACTAAACCTATCTAGATACATGAAAAAAAAAAAAAAAAAAACAAAAACCAAACCACCAAAAACCCACAAACAACACACCATATTTTGGTCATATGGCTACAGTTTAAATAAGGCTGCCTGGCCAGGTCCTGGCAAACCCTTTCTCTGAATCAACATCTTCTATTTAAAATAGCATAACAGTTCAGCACTTTGCTTCTGAGCAAAGCCTTTGGGATGTGAATTAAATATACACTCACAGCTTAACATGCCCTACTGACTTCTGTAGCTTGAAATCACAGCTCTGAGGAAAGTGTTCATGTTCACTTTGAAGTGCTACGACTTGAAACGAGGGATAACAATCTAAATAGGAACATCTTTGCTTTCTTGATCAAGGCAGTAAGAAAGAAGAAAGATAAATCTGACACAAAGACAGGAGCAGCATTTGATTTTCACTTTGGAATTAGCCATGGCTAAAACAGGCATTCTTTCTGGAGACAGAAACCACTACTTTCTTTCTTGTATTCCTTCTCCCCTAGGCACACTGGAAATCCCAAATATCTTTTTTGCTTGTGTCCTTGATACCCTTATTTATTAAGCCTGTCTTTTGAGAGCTCTTTATGCTTTACCAATCCCTGTCTATCAGGGATTCTTCCAAGGATTTTTTTTTCTCCAGAGTAAATCTTAGAATTTCTATCCATAGTTGATTTTGTGGTTTTGATTGGTTTTTGTTGTTATGGGGTTTTTTGTTATATTTCTTCCTTCATATGACAGTGAAGTTAGGTGGATGTTACTTAATATTATTTGGGAACTGTATAATGATAAACATGCTGTTCACAGAAAGGGAAGAGGCTCTTCAACAATGGGCAGCCTCATTTATTTAAAAAAACATTGAATTCTCTGGATAGCAATGATAAAAAAGATGAATTGAGGCATTATATATCCCTAACACTCTTTTCTTTGTTTCTATAAACTTTTATTTATATGTTTTTTTTAATGTATGCCATGTTCAAAATAAGAAAATGTAATTAAAGAAAAGAATCTTAAGGAGAAGGGGAAAAAATTGCATGACCTTTAAAAGACATTTCTGCCTCAGATGCTGATCGACAAAATGTTCTCGCATTCTTATATATTTACATGGCTTCAGGCAGTTCCAATACAGAATTTTCTGTGCTGTGTGCTTTTCTACAAATCAGTAATTGAAGGTTGTTGCAGTGTACAAAGTCATTTTCTGTAAATGCCAGCAGAGGGTTATTCAGTATCTGCAGGTCCCAATGTCTTTTACACACCGTCTGCCTCAAAACTGTGATGCTACAAGAAACCACCAGGAAAAGTAACAGAAAGGCTCCTGCTTGTTCCAAAATTGAGGAAATCCACTTTAATATGTATTTACACAACAGTGTTGACAAATATCAATAGCATGAAATTAGCTACTGATTAGTGACATTATTTAGTCGGTTTGACAAAAACAGGGAGCATTTGAGGTTTTAGTCACTTATCCAGCTGAATTGCTTACCCATGACTTAAATCTTTTGGCTGCTGAGAAGAACAGTTAGATGACCCAAAAGTTTGTCTTTACCTCCAGAAAAAACACCTATTCAAGATTTCACAAAAAAAAAAAAAAAAAAAAAAAAAAGAAAGTGGTCTTTGAGAATATAAATGCACAGCATTGTTTTTCTTACTTTGTTTTTCTTTTCTTTTCTTTTTCTTCTTTTTTTTTTTTTTTTCTGCCAGAAATAGTGACATTTAGCTTTAAAATTAAATTAAAGAAGACACCCTCCTACTGACAAAATGGGGACAGCTTGCTTGGTGTTTTTTCCTCTTCTTCCCTTGAGGTGTTGCATTACTTTCTAACTGCCTCTTCAGCCTGCATTTTTATTCCAGAAGTTTAACTGTTTTCTGCGCCTGACACATACTGGTTTGTGCATTTTTGACTGCTTTCTGACAAATATTTTCCCTAGGCGGCACATTCTGTGTTATGGTCCTCTGTTTCTCATGAAATTTGAAAGATGCCTACTTTTGTGCTTCTCTGTTGAGGGATATTTTATATTGACAGGTATTTTTGACAGAATAGATGAGCAATAAACTACTCAAACTGTTAAAGGCTCAGCACTCAGGTTTGTATTTGTTTTCACAGTAGATTAATGGTAATGATCTTGATCCCTTATCCAGCAGAAGCTTGTGGAGCCTGGGGGAGTGTCACTTGAAGATTTGGGAATCTGGTTAAGCAATTAAATTTTTATTTCCATTAAAGAAAAATGCTTCAAAATACATTGTTCCCGTCCTCACTGAATCATTCTTCACTCTTCATTCATCATTAGTTTTCAGTTTGCTTTACTTTCACTTGCTATATGTATCCAGTGGCACTAAGGTTAATGTTTATGCCATTAAGTATAATTACTTAAATATTTAAACAGTGACAGACACATTTATTCTAGTAACAAACCTATTCGAATAGTCAAGAGAACATTACAATCCAAGTCAAGCATTATTTAGTTTCCATCTCTCTTAAGAGAGACTGTGAAAGTAAATGAAAGGAAAATCCATTTCTACATTCCTGTTCGAATAGAGGAGATCCTCCACAGGTTAAATCAGTATTTATTGATATATTTCACTTATTCGTCACATTCTTGAACAGTTCATGTGTGAACCTTAGGTATTTCTGTCCTTTGCAATGCTGTTGGTTGTTTCCCAAAGTAAAAGATCTCCCAACCTCCCGGCTTAATATTGATTTTAATCCCATGGCATCATAATGTTAAAGAGAAAATTGTAATTTTGAAAGATGTTCACCTAAAAAAATTCTTTTGGTATCCTCAGATTGCTACACAAGACAAAGATATTGGTGCTTGTTTGGATCTCCTGCAACTTTGATCATTATACCTATCTGATTTAAGATATAACATGAAGTTTAATAACTAAAGAACATCTGTTTGTAAAATTAAGATATAAAATTACATACAAACATGATTTTGCTATATGTGAACAGAGTTCCTTTTGCATGACTCCTTAAAACTTTGTGGTGCTAAAGAGAAAGCTGACTCTTAAAAATCAGGAGCTGCTCCTAAAGCCCTCATCTTCCTCTAAATGAGTATTATATAAACTTACATAGCCCAGACTCGAGAACCATGGCAACAGGGAACATTGCATACAACCAAAATCAAATGCAATTTCCATTATAAACACAATAATTTTGTAATTCATTCAAATACAGATCAATATTTTAAAATCCCAATTCAAATGTTTGGCTGTTGTGAGGACAAGTAGTTGACCCAGTATTTTGCTCAAAAATAAGGTTGAAAATGAGCTTGTCAAGGACTTAGCATTTTCCTACATTTTGACCTCCTTCTCTCTCATTTTCTCCTCCCCTGACCCCTGATACAAGAATTTGTTATGGCAGAAATGACACACAAGTCCCACAGCAGGAGGTTTACACACCGTTCATGTAGCTCTCCCCCACTGTGGCAATTTAGTTCACAGTTTTGAAGGACAGAAAATACTTTTACCATTTATTTTGCCCTGTTGCACAGCAGAGTGGAATTATAATCAGGAATTATTTTTTAAGCTCTCCTTCTCAGTGTTTGCCCTGTCATGTAGGCCTGTACAGTTGGTTGTGCAGTTGGTTGTGACTTCTTGTGAACACAATGCCTGTGCTAATTAACTCACCCAAAGAGTTTGAATATAATATCTGAGGCTTGTAACTTGTAGTTAAGTGGCTGCTAATTGCACTTTGTTAGCTGAGAATATGGGCAGGGTGAAGAAAATTGCTTGCAATGGAACTCATAACTAGACCTTCAGTCCTTAATTTCACAAATACATTTAAAAAGTTCAGAATTTAGGTCTTAAGCTACATCACCTAACACAAAATAAATAAATCCAGCCATCATGAAAAATCTAATAGTCTCTTGCTCCTAAATCTTCTTTCCTTTAGAATTGATTGATTTAGGCTGGATAGGTTCAAATGAGTGCAAGTAGAAAATTTCTATGAATTACCATGAATCCATACAAGTATATTTATTTCCATAGATGTAGATAGATACACAAATTTCATACAGGCTTAATGACTTTTTTTTTTTCAGATCCAGGCAGGCAAAAAATTTGTGAAAGATCGGAAAGCTTTATCAAAACTGATAAGCCAAAATGATTCTGTCATCTGGAGAGAGTATCTTGCATGGTTTTGGGGTGAAGTCTCTTGTGGTTCAATTTTATTTTGCTTTTTTCTGAAGAAAAATGAGTAAGAAATATAAACCACACAATTTTTTATAGTATAATTATTAAACATGTTAATTCAATACCTTGATGGAAATTTTGGTTTACTGAAGCTTGTAAAAGAATTTAAACTCTTGTAATGTCCTTGAAGTTGAATTGCATGAGGAGCTGAAACCAGCTAATAAAATGCTTGCTCTCTGCATACATTTCAGCTAAGATTTTAATGCTCCCACTCCGCAAATAAACCTACAGGAATAATCTCAGGTATTTTCATAAAATCAGGAAAGTGTAGTACTAATTTACTGTATTTATTTTATGAGAAAATATGATCCTCTACCTAATAATCTGTTGATTTAATTTGCTTATAAAGTAGGCAGAGTTTTTCAGGGGCCAACTTCCAAGCATTTCCCCTGTTGAATAACATTTAGGAGTTTAAGCAATTTTTGCTGGAAAATGTCAGTCTTTCTGAGATGATCTGAACTCCACATGCCCACACACCCACAGAGCCTGTGCAGGAGCCCAGTTAGGAAAGGGTATTGCAGCTCTCAGATGTGTTTTTTGGGGTCTCTTTGCTTTCTCCAGAGGCTGAGGATATGTTCCTTTTTACATGATCTCTTTCCCAGTTGGAACAGTCAGATATTTACTGCAGTGTTTGCTTTTGCTGAGGTTTTTCTGTCACTTGTGAGGACATATCTTTTCTAGTTTAACTCACAATGCAACTTTTTCCCTCCCACAGCAGCAGGTGTTGCTCAGCACTCTACTTGAGGTTTTGAAACAAGTACCTCAAAGGCAGACTTATACCTGTGGACCTTCCAAAATTAGCTTGAAATGTTTCTGGCAGAGGAATGGGGAAGATGTGAGCAATTCACTGTTAATGTGGCTGTGTAATAGCTCTTGTGTTGGGCATGAGGCAAGATAACAGCCCTTGAGTCCTGCGCCCTATTTTGACACCCCATCTTCAACATATTTTAAGTGCCTCCAAATGAAAAATAGCATCCTTTGTGCCTGTGTCGTGTTTGCTGGAAGAGAGAAAGGCTGAGAGCCTTTTCAGAAAAATTCAAGTAATTAAGGTAAGATAATCTATTTTTGTGTGGTGGTTAGCATGTATTGTGTGATGCCACCACCAGATTCATATCTAATAATAGCTGTTCTTTCCAAGCCTGTAAGTACAGAGTACTGCAATTATCATACTAATAGGTAGTTTAAGAACTGTGTGCATTTTAATGTGCACCATTCAAATTAGACTCTTGTTATTGTTTGATATGATAACTACAAAGATCTAATTGTCCAGGAGCTGAAAAGAACTGTTCAAAAATCTAAAAAAAGTTATGAAAAATGGAGGGATATTCACAAAATGAACATATTTATACTACAGCAACAGCCAAGGCAGGACTGATAGGCAATATTATCTATTACCTATATTTTTTCTGCTTAAGAGTTTCCCTCAGGATGATCTGTCAGAGTGCTTCAGTTGACTTGAAGTTAAAGTTCAATTCATTAAAGTTCAATTCCAATATACTTCTTCTTAATATTAGTCTTACCCAAGGCAATTAAAGTGTATGGACAATTACCACAGAGGGAACAATATTTGCACAAAGGAACAAAGCTACAAAACTTTTGCTTTATTCTGAAATCAACTTGTCTAGTCAGGAACTTTTATTTAGGACACTTAGCTAGATATCCCTGTCTTTCAACCACTCACAATACCTGGCAGTGCTGAAGCTTTTTTTTTTTTTTTTTTTTTTTTTTTTTTTTTTTTTTTTTGAGACAATTCTGTTAACCAAAATGCAATTTTAAGAGATACTTCTTGCAAAAAAGGACTTCTTCAGTTGTCCTTACTAAATGTGTTTCATTTTTATGAAATCTCTTGCTTTCCATGTCCCCATTAATAAAAAATGCAGAACAACGAAGTCAGCATGTCAATCATAAACAAAATTAAAAAGGGGTAATCATCATGTCCTTCATTGAATGAAAAATTTGGATATTTGGATTCAATCAGCACGAAGCTTCTATATGGATGTAAATATGTTTGCCTGATGTGGGCTTTTATATATTCATCTGCATTACCTTTCCCAAACTCTCCTTTTGCCCACAGATATGACTGCAAAAATATTTTTTTACTGTTGGTCCACATATTTTATTTTGATCAGCCAGAAAGAATTTCTACTTTCTTTAATTTAGAGCAGCAAGAGAAGCTGGAATTTTTCATACCTTGCCTTAATCTCCCACCTATGTAACAACATTACATTAAACATTAAAACATTAAAAATAGACCTAAAATGAAAATCATCATTAATAGCTCTTCTCTCTCCATCTACATGAGGAAAAAAATTGCATAAAAATCCAATATTCAGCTTTTTGGGCTTTTGGGTGGTTTGGTTTTGTTTTGGTTTGTGTTTTCTGTGGGTTTTTGTTTTGTTTTGTTTTTTTTCTTTTGGGGGGTGTTGTGTTTTTGGTTTTTTGGTTTTACTTTTATTTTGGTATTGGTTGTTTTGGTTTTTTCTTTTCCTTTTGTGTTTTTGTGGGGTTTTGTTGTGGTTTTTTGGGGGGCTTTTTTGGTTGAGGTTTTTTTGGTGCTTGGTTGTGGGGTTTTTAGAGGTTTTTGGGTTGGGGGGGTTGTTTATTTTGGTATGGGTCGGGTTTGGGATTTGTTATTTTGTTTTGTTTCATTTTATTTTATGTTAGAATGGAGGTCTCTCCAAAGACTTTAAAGTCTTTCTGTTTGCATAACCTCAGTTTTTGTGCAGTGCCAGACAAAAACACTACCCAAAATGTTGACACTGATGGAAAACTACTTGAAATATTAAAAAAAAAAAAGTCAACTCTTTTCACATATTTGTTGATTATTGAGCACAAGTATGCTTAAGAATGTGAACTCAATAGTGTTTATGAAGTTTTGGGACGGAAACTTGTTTCACCACATTCAATTTTTTTTCACAGAATGGTAAAATTCTTCCTGCCTAGATCTTAAAGGTAGATATCAAGGCTTCTATTTCTGGAGCTGTGAGTGTGCAAGAATTAAATATTAAATATATACTGGATACCTGTATTTTGTGGCACATTCCATACCCTTTGCATTTCTGTTTTCCAGATCAGTAAAGAAGTCTTCACAGCAAGGGACTCAGGTCAGAATTCAAGGCTGTACATATTCACCACCCCTCTTGCAGTCACTCACACGGTTACTGTCAAGCAGCAATATCTAAAATTTGATTAATTTACACCTCTGTAATTGGAAAAAATGCTACTACCCTCTTCAAATAAATATCACCTCATTAAAAGAGATAACCAAAACACAAAATTGGCACATATTGCTGTAAAATGCTTCAGAAATGCAGAAAAAAATATTTCTATGCTTTCATATATTTAGAAATTCATGTGGGTTTGGCTGTGATTAATTTTACAAGACCTATACAAAGCTTTTTTCGGTTGGTTATTTTTTAAAAAAATGACCTGTATATAAAGATGTCTTCAATGACATTTAGCCATGGGAGACTATCATGGGTTGACTTGGCCCACCTGCCATCTTCTCAACAGTGAAATCAAACATATCCAGAAGTCAGTAAACTTGGATGACTGGTAAACTCCAATTCATTTCAAAAATCACTACAATAATCTAATATTTTCTTCTTCCAGGTGAACCATTTCCTTCTTTAAAAACAAAAACAGAAATCAAAGTTGTACTAAGTGCAATTTAAGTTTCTTCAATGGAACAGAAATAATTTTCTGAAAGCTGGGCTCTTGGATACTCTGCATTAAATCTATCAGTGCATTTCACTACCTTGTGGGAGAGTAAATAATTCTTACATCTGAAGCCTGCTAAGACACCTGTTTTTCAGACTGTAGCTACAGTGTCCATTGAACATAAAAAGCATCCAGTTACTAATGGTTTAAATTCAACACAAGTGAATTTTCACCTGTTCTATTTCATGCAGTTTCATTTTTCATCCAGGCCATATATATTAAGTCAAAAGTAATTCAGGAGTTAAATTTCCTCTTTACTATGAATGTCCTCTTCTAATTTTAATTTTGCCTTGTTTTTCTATCCTGCCCAAATATATATATTTTTTAAAAAAAAAAAAGAACTCCCATAAGTGGGATGAGTTCTACATTAGTAATAATTTCCACCCATGAGAAAACAGCTGTAAAATTCTGCCTATCTGAGTAAGGAGTGTTTGTAAATTTCTTTCTGGATAAAATGGTGGCCAAAGTCCAGTAGAGTTGAAAATCAGTCCAAGTACCTATCTGAAATACTCTATTTTTTATTGGTAGCAAACCTTCATCTTCTTCTATGCTTTTTTAGAAATGAAATATATTCATGAGAGCTGAATAAATTTCCTAATAGTTTGGAAAAGGAAATTCAAACTGTTTGCTACACTTGGCATAAATAATATTACAGACCTGTACCAGTCTTTTAATTGAAATTAAAAAATTCCCAGCAATTTATAAGAAGAGATTCTCATCCTCAGAGTGAGCACATTAAGACTTTTTAAAATGTTTTCACTTTAAGCAAGAAAATTTAGGCAATTGCTTTAGGAAGAGGAGTAGTGGAGAGGATGAAGTGGTAGCACAAAAGAAATGTCTTCGACTGAATCAGTATTTTACAGACTTTTTTAGACTTGCATTAAATTTGAGAATAATCAAGAGGAGATCTGTACATGTATGTTTCAATACCAATTTTCTAAGTTTTCATTTCAGAATTCTATTGAAATTCTAGTATTTTTTAAGAAGCTTTATGTCCAAAAAAAAAAAAAAAAAAAAATCAGGAAAAGAAACATGACCTTTATGTTTAATATATGGGTTGCTACAAAAAAAAAATAATTTAGGTAGAAATTGGCCCATTTTAATTAATACCTGCATGGATAATGAACAAATGCCAAAAAATTAGCTTATCCAATCAATTACTTTGACAGTCTATTCTGTAAAATGGATGAAAAATGAAGCTGAAAGCTGAAAATATTACCAATGGATATTACTTTTCCCTAATATCACAACTAATTCTATTACAGTCAAATTCAACAGGATTAATATCAGTAACTCTCTGCATTTGTTTGTGCAGTCAGGACACTGCTTAATAACTAGAGTGTTAGCTGAAATGTGTGCTTTGTATTTAGCATAATTTCATCCTTTTTTGCTTTCAATTTTTTTGTATTTTTTCATTTTTTATTTTTGCAATAAGTCTTCTTTTGTTTTTTTTTTTTCTCTTTCTTTTTCGGTTTTTTTTGGGGG
Organism: Cettia cetti; assembly: GCA_013401135.1. Lineage (NCBI taxonomy): Eukaryota > Metazoa > Chordata > Aves > Passeriformes > Sylviidae > Cettia > Cettia cetti. The sequence goes on from VZUI01091159.1 coordinate 19,645, forward strand.
GGGGGGTGGTGGTTTTTTATGTGGTTTTGTTTTTTTTTTTACAGTAAGATTTCTGTTACTATATACAAATTTCCTGACTAGCAATTTCATCTCCAGAAAAGAACAGAAGTACCCCTGTAAATCATCAACAAATAGCAAACAATATCAGAAAGATGTGCTTTCATTGCCCCTTGTGATAAAACTCTTAATTTTGTTAGGAGGAGGGGGAAAAAAAAAAAACCACTGGCATTTTGAATCCCAGTCTCTTACTAAACTGATAATTTTGGATCTGATGTCTGATGTTCGCAGACTCAATCCATAGAGAGATTTTTTTTTTTCAGCTGACTGTAACATAATGGTTTGCTGGAAGGTGTAGAAATAATTTTGGCAACTGAAAAGAGAACATATGGTGTACAAATATGTAATTTCACCATCCAGGATTTTTAAAAACCTATTGTGCATTTGGCATGAAGAAACAACTTCATAAATATCAAGCAACTAAAATTTTTGTGTTTATAAGCAGTTGAAAAGAAGAAAAAGCTACAATGGCTACATCTATCCTAGTCAATGAACATTTTCTGGGACTATTTTATGACAAAGAGATTAAAAACCATGAAATAACCTGTGTTTTTCTATTAAACATCAAGCAGCTGGAAAATTTTTTTTCTTACTTTTGCTAATTTCTCAGCTTGATTGTTATTTTTGACAAGCTAGTTGTTTCAGAACAGTAAGAAATCCTGGGAAAAGATTGAGAAACTTCAGTCCTTGGCAATGTCCTTGGCAATGTCTTTTTTTTTTCCCTACTACTACAACCCTTGGTATTCCCCAAGACACCAAGAAATCCAACCATTAGACATATAGCCATGAAAAGTCACATTTCTTTTATTTGATCATCTAGAAAACTGTTGTTTTTATTTTAAATTTTAAATAAACTAGGTTTAAAATTAGATAATTTAAAAAAATAAAGACACCAAATATGTAATTCATCTGCCCAAAACTTTTCCAGGAGGTAGCTACAATTTCTGCAATCAAAACAAAAGGAGGTACCTACCTTTCCATATCAACTAAATCAAAATCACATCTAATATCAAACCCCTCCAGATAAGTAAATTTGTCTATGAAGATTAAAATTTCCTCATGTAGAATATCTAAAAGAAACAGCTCAAACAGCTTTGGACTTAGCTGGAAGAGGAAAAGGTCATAGGCAGATATAAAAATAGTAACAGTATTTAATAACAAAAAATAAATGTTAATTCAGGTAAAAATATAAATTTTAAAAGATATTTATCAATCCTAATTTTCATATTGTATCTACTTCTTTAGTAATTTTATTTGCTTTGTTTTCATATTTGTTTCAAATTATGAGCAAGTGAAGAAGCAGATTTCAGAATGGAAAAGCTGTCATTATTAATTACAAAAGAAGTATAAAGTTATGTATTCCCCAGACACAAACCTCATTAACCTATGCACCATGCCATTAACCCAAACTCAGAAATGCTCATGAGACAGCCAATAAAAAATGGTGTTTTGATTTTCAGCACTAAACAGCCTAAACAGATGAATTTTAATATTTTATTACAAATTTCCAGAGGGATATCCCCTATCACCATAAACAGTCAGGAAAAAGAAAGGTTATTATTTCAGTGAAAATGGTGTTTGCAGGAACATAGCTTGAACAAATCTTTTTGATCATGTTCTCTTGAAGAACTGTCAAAGAACTGATTCACCATGAACAATTTTACCTATATAAATATCAGTTAAATTGTTTCCATCTTCTCTACTCAAAATCAGAGTATTCATTCAGTGGGCTCCACCAGGACAGGTATGGATATATCATTTGTAGATATGCAAGGAGAGGCCCCAGGGTGGAAAATCAGACCATTATTGGCAGCCTCTTTGTCTCTTCAATATCCAGTTATACCTGCATTGTACATGTTGCTCTGCTTGTAAATCTATTTAGTACAAATTCATGACACAGATTTTAATGACTATAAAAGTAACTGTAAAGGTAGAAAATGTGTAGCAACCACCCAGGATATAAAAAACCCCATTACTGCTGAGAAAATCAGCTTGAATTTCAGCAGGATTGCAATGTCCTGGAAGGAAGGACAACTCATAGAAATATGAGTTGTCTTCTTCTTTTACGCACCTGAGAAAACATAGCAGACATTTAGCAAATTTGGCTCTGGCAGGATACAAGAACAATAATAACAGAACCATGGAATCTTAGAATGATTTGGATTGGAAAGGACCTTAAAGATCACCTAGTGCCACCGCTGCCTTGGGCAGGACACCTCCCACTGTCCCAGAGTGCTCCAAGGCCTGTCCAACCTTATTGCAACCCTGTAAACTGAAAATTTCAGGCTTTCTGTGCTAAAAGGTGCTGACCCCTCAAGCAAGCACCACATTTGACTTGAGGCCTTGGAACAGACTTTTGAGATTGAGTGACAGCATTGGGATTGTGGGTATGTAGTTTGAATAATACTGTGTGATCTCACAGGTTGAAAAATTTAGATTTTAGATTTTAGTACATGATAATGCATGTGAGTTAAGATGGAGGACTTTGGGCATTGTCTGAGTCCTCCTTCTTCACCTTCTTCTTCCTTCTTCACGACTTTGGGTGGTTTTCTGTAATTGGGTGAAAAAGGTCAGCATTGCGGGCCTTGGGTGGTCATTATTTGGTCAGAAATAAAAATCATATAAGTGTCACCTCGTTACTGGGTAATTAGCACTTAAATAACCTTGGAAAGAGTTAGAAATACTCCCTTTTACATCATTTCTCTAACTTGCTAGTTAGAGCTCACTGCTTGTGAATCTGTAAATAGATAAGAAATAATTAACATTGAAGTCCAAACATGAACTTTGACTCCTGCATATTAATCCCCACCTTGGAGGAGAAAAAGAAGCCAGAACCGTCGCACAACCTGGCCTTGGACACTGCCAGGGATCCAGGAGCAGCCACAGCTTCTCTGGGCACCCTGTGCCAGGGCCTCCCCACCCTCACATTCAACGTTTCCTTCCCAATACTACATCTAACCCTGCCCTATGTCAATCTGAATCTATTCCTCCTTGTCCTGTCACTCCAGGTCCTTGTAAATTGTCTCTTTTCATCCTTCTTGTTGGGTAGTGTAACACTGCAACAAGAACACACCAGACCTAAGTTATGAGAAGCTTTGAAATGGCTTTAAAAAGCGTAAAAATAATATTAATAATGTCATATTTTGTGTGACATGGTGAATGTTCATTTATATGGCTTTTTTTTTAATTTCAGAGCTATATTTCAGGTTTGGGTATGCACAGAGGTTCTTGGTGTTTCCCTGCACTTCCATCCCTCCTGGTGGGAAAGATTAATTTGAACAGACAGATCAAGAGTGGGACCAGGCAATGAAGGCCTCCTGGGTCACCTGGTGGGAAAACAGCAGCTTGGATCATCTAGAAAGGAGGGAACTGAGAGCTGAGGAAGTTACACCCTATGTGATCTGTAAAGAAGAATAGAGGGATTTTTACCTCTCTTTGTTCAACATCTAAAGAGGGAAGAGAGAGAAAACATTTAATTACCACACAGCACTCCATTCTGGGCTCCAGCAAGCACCACCCTTTAAACACAATGAAAATACTGCTCTAAGTGCAGTAACAACGTTTTTAAAACATGTTGCACATATTTAGAAACCAACAATAGCCACTTACTGAGGATTTTTTTATTGCCATCACTTAAACCTTGATTTACTAAAAAGCACAAACAATTTTCAGAAAAATGCCTTTTACTCTGCTTGTACTTAACCTGGTGTTCAGAATTTCCAAGCAATTATTCACTGAGTCTCTAATATTGGTGAACTTTCTACTATCAGCAGGTAAGCAAGAAAAAATTTTCACTGGAAAAAATTATGCAAATGAAAGGAAAATAGCCTAGCAAAATGAAATGATGTCTATTCAGAATAGTCACTTGTCTTGGGTTATGGAACCAAAAAAATGTGAACCTTATTTCATCTGTTGCAAGCAGTTGGGGAAATGTGATTTTTTCTTTATCTCTTGTAACTGTTGGAGGAGCGTGGTGGATGTTTTCTGATAATGGCCCAGCTATTAAAAACCGGGTGGTGCAGTGTTTCTTATCTCTTTCACCACCATCCTCCCTCCAAGGGGATATCTGCTGATAATGGCCCATTAAGGCTCCCCAAGCACATGACACATTCCATCATCCCATTGTGAGATGCTC